>JBCAUG010020044.1:0-10729 GCA_038406175.1 Haplosyllis leylae
GGACTTGGATCCCTGTATCAGTTCAGACACGGTATTAAACGCCATAGAGCGGTTTGCCAGGTCTTTGAGCATTTACAGTAATAAATTACCAAAAGTAATATATTTTATATTTTAATTAACTTAATTGGAGAAGTGACAAGAGAACCAAGTGAATGATTCCACTCGGTATCCAACACAGTGCATTTGGACTGGTCACTACTTGTACATAAAGTGGTAGATGTGATTTTGATGTGGATACCTGTTTTGTTAAGTCATTTTTATTACCAATCAAGTATTTCACCATCATAAAATACACAACAACAATTACAAAAATACAAATACATTGGACACTAACAATGACCAATGTTACAATTTTTATTGTTACCATTGAGTCAGAAGTGTCTAAAAAGGGAGAACACAGTTTAAATGAAATCTGATTGTGAAATTATTTCACAAAGAAGGCTACAAGTATAGGTATAATAATTGAAAATGAGATCATAAAACATAACAATCTTTTTATGAAAGTTACATCCCTGGGGCTACTGCTCATTGGTTTCATTACAGCCCAAAGGCTTAATAATGCCAAAAGAACAAGAAGAATTGGATACAAAAAGGAGAAATTTAGTGAAATTGAAAATACACAAAAAACACACTAAACTAGATTTCCATATATTCTCATCAAAAGCATATCTTTTCTGGAAATATGAGTCAGCATAGCACAAAATACGAAAATAAATTCCAAATGAAAAGTCTAAAACATTTAAGGATGAAACTACTATTGCAGACACTGTAACACTTGATAACACTTGTCTGAACAAGGAGAAACTATTACAGCAAAAGATTATTAAAGTCATTATCTCATTATTTACTAGTAAATTAGAACAGGGAAAGTTCTTAAAGCATTACCGACAGACAGAGTCAAACCATCTACCTCTCAGAATCTGTTACTCATCACAGAAAGCAGCAACTACAGGAACTCTGTACTGGGAGTTGTATCAATTACTTACAATGGAGTCTGTGCAGTTCCCCGAAATAGGTCAAGAACAACAAGCACCATTATTTACAGTTTTATTTGTTTTTCCTTTATTGTAGAGATGGGGTTGAAGGAGTTGAAAGCAGAGGCTGGGGCCAACAGTGGCACATGACAGCTCTCGGCCAATCACAACAATCATGCTATAGTGGCCCCATATTCTCTATTGGTCTAAATTACTTTTATTCAAAACTTCCATTTGACTTTATGACTCCTGACGCTTCCTATAGTAAAAACCACTGGGTTAATTATTGAATTTATTGGAGTTATGACAGCGGTCAACCAGATGATTAAGTTAATTGGAGACTTCTCAATTGACATGACAACCAAGTAGATGATTCCACTTGATATCCAGCAGAGTACATTAGAAACAAGCAATACACACACTTGTACATAAAGTGGTAGATGTGACTTTGATGAGACCCCTTTTTTAGTAAAGTTATTTTTAATACCTTTCAAATATTTCACCATCATAAAATAAATAACAAAAATTACAAAAACACAAGTAAATTGGATGATGACAACAACCAATGTTAAAACTTTTATTGTTACTGTTGAGTTAGAAGGATCCAAAAAGGGAAAACAAAATTTGAATGGTATCTCACCATGAGATAATTTCATAAAGTAGGAAACTGATATCACAATAATAATTGAAATTAAACTCACAGAGCATAACAGCCGTCTCATCAAATTTATATCCTTACATTTAGTACTCATTGGTTTAATGACTGTCCAAAGTCTTAGCAATGCCAGAAGAACAAGAAGAAATGGATACAAAAAGAAGAAATTAAATGAAACTGAAAATGCACAAAAACACACTAATCTAGATTTCCATTTATTTTCATCAATAGCAAATCTTCCATGAAAATATGTGTCAGCAAACCACAACATAATAAAATAAACTCCAAGTGAAAAATCTAATATATTCAAGGATGAAATAACTAATGTAGATACTGAAGCAGTCTTATAATATTGCCTGGATAACACTTGTCTTAACAAGGAAAAACCATTACAGCAAATAATTACAAAAGCCATCAACAGAAAGTACAATTTTATTTGATTATTGACTAATAAATCACTACAAGAATAGTACCAAGGCATAGACATAGAGGACAAACAAATAGAAGTAGAAGGTATGAAGCAACAAGGAAAAGAACTACCTGAAATTAAATATCTTATTCCCAAATGCTCAAATACATAAGTTTCGGGTATTTTTAGACTAGTATTTTGAATAACTATTGCCTCTAATTCATAGCACTTGATGATGATGGCTGGTGTCAACAGGAGAATTATATTATTTGATAAGTCTAATAATGTTAGAGCTTTGAGATTGAAAAAAGCTTTATTTTCTAATTGAGATATCCAATTGTCATTCAGTTTAATGACAATTAAGCTTAATGCCTGCTGAAAGCAATCATTTTGTATTCTTTTAATTCCATTAAAACCCAAATTAATTATCAAAGAATGTTGTAAATTAGGCAATACTGTACAGATGTCATCACAAAACATGGCATTTAGTGTAAGTACTGTGACAGAGAAAAGATACTGAAGAAACTCTTTGGTAAATTTTTTGCTGCAGGCCTCAATGTGTATGATATGATAAGAAAGTTTATTGTTTAAATCCATTATTAAGTGATCAACATAAACACACTTAATAGCAAAGGTCAAACAAGTACAGTTTGTGGGACAAGTAATGAATTTGAGATCACAAAGATATTCATCATCATCAAGGGGACAATCTTTTTCCTTATTACAGGCATCACTAATATGAATACAAATAATTGAATTCTTGCATTTAAACATATTAGTGCATTTTCTCTCCTCCATGCAATTATGCTCCTGACTTTCATCAATTCCATGGGGACAATCCCATTTTCCATCACAAACATATTTCCAGGGAATACAATAGTAACCAGGACACTTGAACTTCATATTACATTCAAAATGTGTACAGTTTTCAAGGTGACCTCCAGATTTACAAGGAATAAGATCATTAAGTGGATTTAATTGGTAGGTACAAATTTTGGATATATCATAAAACTGTCCATCACATTCTCCACATGTGATGTGACTTTTGTAAAATCTCTTTTGGCAGTCAAGAACTGATTTCATTTTAAAGGAATTTTGATCTAATATACCACCATGTTCCACATTTTTGGAAGTTCTTTTCAAATTATGATATTGTTTACATTCATTTGTTACTGTCTCCCAGTAATAAAAAGAACATCTTTTTCTCTGTAGATCAACAAACTGCATACAATTTGGAGAGTAACTAGTTTTACTGCTTCACAAACACCCCAATTCATCTTTTGATATATGACCCACGCAGTCAATTTGGCCATCACAAACAAATTTAATTGAAATAAAAATGTTATCTCCACACTCAAAAAGGTTGCCTCCCACTTTCAATTTCTCAGAAAAACCCCTTGTAATATAAATACCCTCTACTTCTCTACTATTAATTGAATGCCATTTGTAACTTAAAATCCTTCCAAAATTCCTGACAATTAGTTTCTTTCTGAAATCTGGTGTAACTATAGGAGGAAATGCAACACTTACAGAATAAAACAAGCATGAAAACAATTTAATCACATTTATATTTGTAACTACTGTAGTGATTGCATTGGGTTTAAATTCAATCCATTTAAATAAATAACAGGTTGTCTTTTTAATGACACATGATTGATTATAAATCATAATATCTAATAGACTATTAATTTTTACTGTTTTTACTTCTTCCTTAAAATAACATAGGAAGGTAGATAAAAGTTTCTTGCCACAGTCAATTTTTATCCAGGCAGGCTCTGCCATATTTAAAAGTAGTAACATAGTACACTTTGCTGTATTTTGTGAGGAAATATTATAAATATATGAAGTGATATCTTTGACAAAAGTGCTTCCACTATCATTGTTCGAACAAACTTCCTGATCACTTTTCTTTCTCAAAAGGAACAGGGAACTCTTATTGAGATAGTTAAGCTTCCATTGCTGAAAGGAGACTGGATCTCTATTTGACCAGTGAGCAAAACTGTCCTGCAACAAACAACAACTTTTTACAAAATCCTCAATGATAAGAAGATTCAGTAAATAAATTTTTTAATATTTTCTTAGAATAATGTACACGATGATAACTCCAAACAGGACAGGGACAGCTTCTAGTTCTTTTGAGTAACATGGTGGTATTTCTTGTACTGTGATCTAATAGATAACCGACCTGTCCCTAGACACAGTGAAGAGCCAAAACAATAGAGAAATATAAAGATTCAATGGCTTATTTGCTTAAAATTACGAGGAGTCAACAAAGAGTCACTAAATACTGAATAAAGCCTGAAATGTCTTGTACATCTTCTTTTTATGTGTAATTAACATGCAAATTAAGGCACATGCAAATTGAGTAATTTGAGACTTTATTAGATTCATTGAAGAAGATCCTAACAAAGACTGGTTAACATTCATTTCAGAGAAATTATCTTATTAACTATTTTAATTAATTACTTCATTCATTGAAAATACATCTCAATACTCATTTGGAAAAAAACTTCATGTTCACACAAGTTTAAATTCTAAATTTTGGTAAATATCCCTTTAAAACTGTCACATGATTC
The DNA here is from genome assembly GCA_038406175.1 of Haplosyllis leylae. Classification (NCBI taxonomy): domain Eukaryota; kingdom Metazoa; phylum Annelida; class Polychaeta; order Phyllodocida; family Syllidae; genus Haplosyllis; species Haplosyllis leylae. The sequence continues at coordinate 4,615 of JBCAUG010020044.1, forward strand.
TAGTAATCTAATCAAAATTCACAAAAGTAATCAATTTGTATGTGCCTTTTTTTGCATGCTAATTAGATATAAAAAGATTACAATCAATCTTTTGGGTCCTGAAGAATCATCCAGTGAAAGTAGTTGACGTCTTGTAATTTCAAACCAATACACCATTGTATTGGCTCTTCATCATGTCTAGGATATTTTTATAGAATTAATCCATTTTTTTCTTTCTGCCAGTATAGAAATCAATCTTAATATACCAGATCTACTAATGTTATTTAGGGGTAGGCTAGTTTATCCTTATCCCAAATGAAGTATGTTCTTCATGCTAAATAAATGAAGAGATGTCTTTATTCTCTCATTCTACCACAATTAAAGATTCAACACTCAACCAACTAAAATATATTAAAACTAACAAAGGCACAAAGATGATAAACTTTTCAGGCTGACTTTGTTAAATATAAATTAGATGTTTAATAAAATGAATGGCAAATGGCTCCTGAAAATGCATCTGTTACACTAAAGGTAGAAGTATTAGCTTTCTGCTATGCATTAAAATATTCTGCCTCCAAAGTTACTAGTTAACCCCCTTTCCAGAAGAATTTGTTCACAAATTAGTTGCCTGTTAAGACATCATAACCACAGACACATACCTTGTGAATTCTAAGTCCAAGATAAATGCCGATTTTAGGTCTTGCAAGTACTGCATGGTTGTTGAAAATGCTTATTAAATCATCTTGTTCTTCTCTGTTTCTCACAATAGGCAGGAATCCTCCTTTAGATTGACAATAGTCAGATGCGTCATTCCAACTTCTTTCCAACTTATGGAACATATAGTAATAGTAACTATAGTCAACAAATGTATTTGTCTTTACATGGTAGTAGATGAATAATTGTTTACTTTTTTGTTGCTTTGAAAAGCAGTCTTTAATTTTTTGGGGATAACCATAATAATTACACATAGCATATCTGCTTCCTTCTTGTTGTGTTAGATGAGGGGCAGCCGTCCAATATGCCTTTAAGGTACCAACTGAGTTAACTGTTGCATTACTTATTTTGATACTTGCATCATTATGTTGACACATTGAAACCAAGTACCCTGGTTCATTGGAAGAAAGCTGTGGTTAAATTGAAACATTGGATCATACAACATTGAGCAAATTCCAACAAAGAAGTGGATTTCTTGAACTGCTGCATTTGTTTGGTAAAAGTCAAAATATAACAAAATTTGTGTGTGGAACCATTCAAAAGGTGCAACAGTTGTTTTAAATTGGTATTCTTTGATATCTATTTTGATAGTTTCAGCAATGTACACAGGACTAAGTGGAGTGTTTGCTTGTTTGTTTTGCACATACTAAGACCTCCATATTATCTCTATCCATTCATCTCGTTCCAGATAATCCAGATAAGAAGACAAAAATAAATCTGGAGGGTTCACTGGAGCCTCTTTGCGCATGTACAAAAAGAAGTAGATATCTTCTGCTTCAAGCCGGTGTTTAAAAGTTTGGTGATTGTTACATAAGTACTCAAAAGTGAATTTTTTGTGCAACCTTTGGACACAAAACTCATCTAGGATGGATTTGGGATTGATCCAAACTGCTGAATTTTTGCCTGTTTATAAATTGATTAAAGATATTCTTTTAAAAACTCTGCTGTACATATGTTTTTTTTACCAAGAAAAGTCAAGACGCTTATTCAAAGTAGAAGCCAGTGAGACCAACGATAGAAATTTAAAATTTTTATAATTCTCAATTGGCTCACTTGCATAATATTAAGTAAACTAGTCCAGTTAGATTAGACATATTACAGAATGAAAAAAAAATGGGTATCCATGCCCCTCCCCAAAAAGACAAAACATTCTGCAGGTCATACTGTTTCAAAAAAATAAGAAAAATCATCAATTGGAACAGTTATTTACAATTTTTGTGTTTCTTTTTTGAAAAAAAATTGAAAGGAATTTTACCTGTTATGAATCCTGTGGTAAATGTTTCATGAACTAAATCTTCAGGGATGAAGGAATCATGGTGTTCCTCATTCCGTTTTGCACGACAACGAAAACGAAAAAAGAAGATGTGTCTATCATAATTTTGCAAATGGTTGATGAACTGGAAAACAGTGCAATCTTCAGATTTCTGGACAGAATCCCAAAGCTCACAGCTGACTCTAACAATGTTACACTTTGTGGTAGAGAATCTAGCACTAAGATTCATTGAACCATATTCTTTGTAGGAATAAGCGACTAAAAGAATGGTTGAGCTATTGGAATAAATGTTCTGGTGTCTGAAGATATTTGTATGAGGAGAGCACTTGGATGATATTTCATGTTTCATCTCATTTACATCATATACCACAAATCCACCATTACTACAAAGGATATCCATGTAGTAATTATGAGATATGTCTTGGATAGAGATGTTTATTTGTAAATTATCAACTACTACTATCCTTGTTACATCAATGCATGTCTTTTGACTGCTGTAATGATATCTGAAGGTTGAAATATTCTGGTAATTTAAAATTACATTACTAAGTAGAGTTATATCTAACAAACTAAATGCTAGTCTAGCCTGATAACTGAAGGGATTTGTGCATCCCAGGCAAACATTTAAAATGCATTGAAATGTTGATGTCAGAATTTCATGCATTTCAGCATTTACATATTTAGATTGCAGCATTGGTGACAAAGTATCTGGTCCATCATATGCTTCAACTAAATATATTGTTGGAGGAAATGTTATCCTCAAGGATTTGAACCTTTCAAAATAAAATTTCAATCTAAAAAATTGCAACCTCTGTCCAGGTATGTTTATCATCCACTGAAGTACTTCCTGATCTTTTTCATTAAAATTCATGTGATATTGCAGATATATTGTTCTGTTTTGTGGAGAACTAATCATAAGTTTTGTGTCTATTACACTGTACCTCATAACAATTTCATATGTAGTGTAAAGTTTATATGATAATTCAATTTCAACATGTTTGTGTGGTGGAAAACTCATTGAAGTTGATTGAATGCCACAGTAAGTTTGAGTCCAATCATTTGACCTTGGAATTACAAAACTTTTGACCTCAACAAACCCAATACGGCAGACATAAAGATAATTGATATGAATGGCAATGTAATCAAATGTAACGTTTGATCTTAGGCTCTTGTCCACGTTAAATGTCCATTTTTGTGTAATAAACACTTCTTCAATTCGCCAGGACCAAGATGAAAAATATTTGAACCAAGATGATGAAATATCTTCACTAAATTCTATTTGATTCCAAATGGGGACTTTTACAAGATGTAGTCTTTTACCTTCAGGCAAAGCTATTCTGTCTGATAATTTCTGTAATATGTATGACCTCTGCATGGCCTCCTTCAAAATGTTAATGAAGTACCTATTATTATGTGTTGAACTTATGTTCAAATTCTTTTGCAGTAAAGCCTTGATATATGCAAACCAAACCTTTGGAGCTCTTTCAAAAATAAATTTCTTTAGTATTTTGGGATTTTTCATGATGTGTCCTTGTGAAATATATTCCATTATTATCAGTAAAATGTAAACATAGGTATAAAGTCTGAACATTATGGAGTCAGAAATTTTGCTGTGGCATAACAGAAACAATGTTAATAATTTCCTAGTTCAACAGTAAAGATGCAAACCACCAGAATGACACAGTAATAAAGAAATTCTTTATGACCAATTGTTTTTTGAATTTAAAAAGAAATATGACGTCGCAATATTAAACAATGCAATGCTATCAAGTAAAACGTGTGATGTCATGACAGACTTCTGTGTTTACAAGTTCCTGCAATATGTGAATGATGGCCGCATTGCGCTCCATTGCAATTGCATTGATTATGCTTTTAGCTATTCGTAGATGACCTACTTTTTCGAAACGTACATTTATGATTTCTTTAAATTTCCCGATTATTGAGTCATTGTGCTATATTTAAAGACCTAGGACCAGTTCTTTTAGCAAACATAATTTGTTCGAGTCTGAAGGACGAGAACATATCATTTTATTGAAAGACCATGGTCTATGGTCCATGGCCTTTAACTATTTTAAAGTACTCAGACTTTGTTCTATTCATTGAAGGATGACAAAATTATCAAAATTAAATTTGTCCTTGATCTTGAATAGATCAAAGTGTGAAAGTGCTTTACAGCCCGACCTGGGTGCTTTCTATTGTCTTTAGCAGACGTTTATTTTCTATTAATCGCCGAAACAAACACATAGGAACTAAATATTTACAAAGAAAAGTACTAATTTTGACTTCTAAAATCAATCTAAGATTAGTTCAGTTTGAATGCGCTCATCTGTTGATATTTTTGTGCAGACCCAGAATACCTTGTCACTTTTATGATAAGCTGCGGTCATTTGTGCCTAAAATATGATTCCCAAAAAATAGCATTGCGTCCATGGGTCCATGTCCTCTCCTGAACATAGGCATAGGCATTGAATATGTCCTTAAGTACTAAATTTTAACTTTTTAAACCACAACAACAAGTTTTTTGTATTCGAATACGGGTTTCCGGTGAACAGTGTTTTTCCTGTTATTTGTTGGATTCGTTTAATTAGATGGAGTCAATGAACGCCAGTCTATTTAAACTTTCCAGTGTCTGGCTGATTGTTTTTCATTTTATAGTTTGTTGGAATTTTAATTTTGATTTTATATTTTCACCTGGTTTGATAATAGTATCTTTTTAATTTTATTTAGTTTGACCATATCCGTTTTAAACAAAGTCACAGACATTAAAACCTTTTCAGGCGACAAAGAACCCTTGTGCACCGTCCCTGAATAACTGACCGCGTTTTCATCTCTTCCTTATATATGTTTATTATAAGAGGGACGGTCTAAATCAGGATTGCGCTTATTCTATTGGTTGTAATTTTTTTTTCTTACTTTTAATAGTGTTTAACACAAAAGGCACCTGTTATCACTGTTTAACACTGAAATTTCAGTGTTAAACACTTTAAAAAAATTACGCAACATAAAGTAACAGCAATTATACAGTGTTGCCAAGCAACAGCATTACCTTATGTCATTTTAAGTTCAGATCAAGATGGACGCACCAGAACAAAACAAGGAAACTTTTGCATGTAAATTTTGATTTAAACAGCGAGATAGTGAAGCCAAAGAAAAACTTTTGATTGGGAAAGACAAACCAACAACACAATGAGCTACTAAAGGTTTTATCAACCAATTCAATACATTCTTGGAACTAAAACAGCTTCCCAAAGTTGATGACTTATCGGTAACCCAACTAAGTGAAATTCTCTCAGATTTCTACAGCAGCATTCAACCACAAAAAAAAGACGATTACTCTGTTCAAACTTTAAAATGCATAAGATCTGGACTGAACAGGTACTTCAAGAAAACCGAAGGTGTTGATATCATTGCAGATCCACTTTTTGTCAAGGCAAATGAGATGTTTGATGCAGTTAAAGTACATTCCAAGAAAAAGGGAAGAGGTGTACGCAGATCCTATGCCCCGATCAGTCAACTAGATCTGGAAAGAATTGTAGAATATTTCTGTCATGATCACGTCAAAAGACCACAACCAAGACGTCTACAACAGACAATCATCTTCTATGTGGTGTATTTCTTCTGCAGAAGAGGAAGGGAGAATTTGTACGAGATGAAAAAAGACACTTTTAAGTATGTGATGGAACTAGATGGGACTGAATACTATGAGCAAGCATTGACGAAATGGATAAAAATCACAATGCCGATGACTACAACCAGAGTAATGAAGGAAGAATGTATGCCACTTATGGTAAAAAGACTTCAAATATATCCAATAATAAATTATTGAACTTCAAATAGTTTTGAAAAATCTTCAAATGATGAATGTGATAATGTAACCGACCACTGCAATCCGTAAAACCATAACAAAAATTTTTGAATTTCTCCTCAAAATCGCTTTAATTTTTATATTCACCAGATCCTGGATCGTGTCCTGTACAACTATTTAAGTTGTATCTTGAGAAATTATATCCACAATGTGAGGCACTTTGGCAAAAACCAAGACAAGGCCATGTCAACTACATCGATGACAACTGGTGGCTGCACCTCTTGCTAGAGTCTGGGGTATAGTGGATTTCTGATGGTAGTACTTCTCTTTTCTGGACAACGGGT
>JBCAUG010020055.1:0-10729 GCA_038406175.1 Haplosyllis leylae
TGTTTGATTTTTTGACATTTGACATCTTTTTGACACATTCAACTTAAACCACCTCAGCCCGTCACAGGGCTATTTTTGTATTTTTTCATTCATGAGATTCCAATTTATGACTCGATTTTATATTTTTAATTTTTGTGAACATTACACATACCTTCACACATTACAGAACTGTTGGTGTACGTAGTGCTCCCTGGTGGACAAAAGAAGCATTCCGTTTGTCCCTCTAGTGGTTGGTACTTTCCCAGGGGACATGGGAAACATAATTGCACAGTCGTGTTGTAATAGGCACCGGAAGAACACGGAACTAAAAGACAATCAAAATTGTCAATTTAAAAAGGTAAAATATTAAACAGAAGAAAATTAAAGTTCTTTTAAACGAAACTGATGTCAGATTCCTTGGTGTTTTCATTTTAAGCTCAGCTTCAGGATTAGTACTGAGCTTCAGCACTGACCGGTAAAACACTGCTCGTTCAAATTAGCAGTCATTTGGTACGAACAGTCTTTCGTAAAAGACTGCTTATCACAAAAGACTTATAATGTCATGACAAGCAGTCTTTTGTAAACGACTGCTCATACCCAAATGAACAGTCTTTCAATAAAAACACTGGTAATTTCATGACGAGCAGTCTCTCACCGGTCAGTACTGAAGCTTACCACTCATCCTGAAGCTGAACCGTATGAGAGTCACGATGCCTTGGGTGGATTCAAGGTGACGATTTCATTTTTCGCCAAAAAGGAGGTCAAAGAACTGTAGTTCAGTCACAATAAACAGGAAAAGCCATTTGAAAGAATATCCATTTGATGGAAATCAGCACCACCACCGTGGCCTCTTGCGTTGTGAAAACGGTGCTAGTGAAGGGGTTTCTTCGGCCATCAATTCAATTTGATTAAATATTTCAATGTACAATGAAACGGTAACTCACCGCATGAGCCTTCATGGTCCACCATTCCTTGTTCACACTGAATTATTACATCAGACATTGAGACTGTATCAGGTTCAAATCTCCTCTGTCCAACATTGAAGCGCAAGGTTCGTATCCTGTTTGTGCTGTTTCTGAACAAATCTGACAATTGTTCTCTTGCATAGATTACGGATGCTTTTAGAAACTTTTTGTAAGTTACAACACAAAGTTTTGAGCAGAATTGAGTTGGGATTTTTAGAAATTTGCAAATTTGATCACAATTTCTTGGTTGATCTTCAATTTTTGTTGCTTTGATATCAAAGAGTAAGTTCACTGATGATTCATTTCTGGATAAGCTTCTCTTGCTTCTTTCACCACAGATTATTGCCATATTGGAAATATCACAGACTTTCATTGATTTCCTTTTGCATACACCATTGCTATTCAACACATTTGCGAATTCCCGTTTCACTGCAATTTGTTCCTCTTCAGTGAGACTCTGGCAGTCAGTCACGAAATAACTAGAGTCTGCTTCCAAAGTAAAGGCTGGGAAAAATTCCTCTGCAATATGTAGAAAAATATCCAATTCACCTTTATTTTTTGAATTTATGAATCTCAAGTATTTATTTACAACTTCTTGAATCAGCCATGAGAGATTTAACCTTCGGAGAATTGGTCTGCTATTAAATATAAGCTGGTTGCAATCTTCAATTCACACCTGGTCAAGGCGATAGCCACCAGTGGACTAGAAAAGTTATTCCAAGCATATCTTCTGTTACCTATGCAGGGCTCAATGATGGCTTGCGGATCCTCTTGTCGGAACGACCACTTGTATCCAGTGGTAGGTCCACAGTACTCAAAGTCGTTGATTCTGCTGGGGAACTCGTAGCCCTTGTTACACTTGATTCCGCACTGCTGGGAGTTCTCCTCTTGATACCAGTGACATACCAGACCACCGTTCACAGGGGCGTCAGTCGTCGTCAGGTTGTTGCACCGCTTCGTCACTGAAGAATAAGGCGAATTAGAAATGCAAATGGGTCCAGGACGTAGGGAGACGTCACGCAGGCAAGAATTTGTTAAACAAATGGAGTGTGCCTGGGTGTTTAGTTATGAAGACAAGACAAGTTAGGATTTGGAACCTCTCGATGTTTCGGGAAGACGTCACAAATGCATGAATTTATGTAGCACCTAAGAACCCGACGGTCCTTACTGACGAGCGCAACTTGATTTCGTACTTCCCTTTCGCACTTTGTACTGATTTCGAAAAATGTGCATGAATACTTATCTTGGATGTATTATGTGACCAAAATAAATGAGATTGGAATACAATAACTTTCATAGGATTTTCTTGGATAAATTTCTGGATGGAATAAAAGTTTAAACGTTGCATTAGAATATCCCAAAAGCTTAATGGACGTCTATACTGTTCAGGGAATGGACACTCATCAATAAGGATCCACGTGTAACCAATGTGCAAGAGAAGATCATTGGTCATTTGAAATCACACCTATGCATTTGTGGGGGTCGGCAGAGGTAATCTCAAAGCCAGGAACTGAACAGCTACACAAGTAGGTGCCTATTGTATTTTCACACAAGTCCTCACAGGGTCCTTGTCCATTGTTGGTTGTTTCACATTCATTGACATCTACAAGAATATAAAATATATGGGCCAGTCTGAATCACGGTTCTCAATTGTTCATGAATTTTGAAATGGATCTTTTACATCGAATTGAAAAGTTCATTGCCCAGAAAATCTCTTCAATGATAGTGTGCAGTGGGTGTCCTCTTCTGAGGGAGCGAGACCCGAACTCTTTTTTTGGCAAAAGTTTCCGAACAGCCCATGAAATTTAATCTGTTTAAGGGTTCTACCAGTTGCACTTTTTCTGAATCCGCCACTTGTATGAAAGCTATTATAGAAACAGAAATATTACCATAGCAGGGTCCTCCTCCGGGCCCTGTGAATCCTTCATCGCAGACACATCCCTCTCTGGTGTTTCCGTCCCCCTCAGTGTGGGAATCAGCTGGACACGGCACACAGATCCTCTCTTCAGACTGATAGGTGTTCAGGGGACAGCCTAAAGACAGGACATTGTGTTCGGCAAAATACAATAGATGGCAATTAGATTGCATTGATGATACAAAATCGTCAATTGCATTCTCATTGTAATTGATGTCACAACAAGTGGAGGCAAATACTTTTCTGAACAATCACTTTCTAGAAATTTCTTCTGGTTCTTTGAAATATCTTAATACGCTGTTTTCATTGTTCATAATTTCATATTTTTCATATTTAAAATGCCCACGTGAATACGAGAACAATAGAAATTCCAGATGTTTAAGGGTTCAGGATGCACACTTCAAATTAGCATACCCAATTACCGTATAAGAACACCATTTTCTTGACTTTGCGCTGTCATTCTGTGTATTTTGTCAGCCTCATTTTCCGTTTGAGTTGTGAACTTCTGTTTGGGTAAAAAAAGTATCAGTGGCAGAACAAACTGTATACAGGCCCGTTACACAGTCTGTATAGCCACTGGCAGTATCCCACACCTTCTTCCTCATTCAACGTTAGCAATATACAGTCAGTTTGGTCGCTGGTTGTATTCTGGCACAGTCCAGTTTCGGTCAGGTTAGTCACTGGCGGTTTTTTGGAGCAAAACTGTGGCTCAAAACTCAAAAGGAAACAGAGGCTAAACTACACACGTCCAACTCACGTCTACAAATGACATCCGTCCCAGCCCAGGTTCCGTCCTTCAAACAAACGCGCCTCCTTGATCCTCGCTCAATCACGTGACCAGGGTCACAGGACATGTTACAGTAGTTATTGACCTTGTCTCCTGTGCAGCTAATGGTGCCACCTAGCGGGGGACTCAAGGGTGGACACCGAATCTCTGAAAAGAAAAAACGCAATTTAAATTATACAGGAAAGAAGGAAGAAATCATAACCGTTCACACTGCCTTTCTGGAAATTATCGGAAAATGCGTCTCGGCAATTGGTACGTGAACATTTTCCAATCAGGGTGAATCGGTTACAACAAACGGATCTCTTTGCATCAAAATTATTGCTTGCCGTGTCAAAAATAGTTTTCTATAATCGATTTACTCCTTGTAAAAGAGACACAGTGGTGATTGACAAGAAAAATAGAGTTATTTTCGATTGCTCAGTCTCTTTCTTTGCTGACAAAGGAACGCAATCGCGAGTAGAACGACAATATTTTTGTGACTTCTGGTCAAATTCGATGATGGAATTGTTCATGTGGTGCATAATCCTAAAATTTCTGTCACCGCAAGGGGGAAATTAATAACCCAAAGTCCCGATGCGCCCTTCAATTCCCTGAATGTCGTGACCCATACCGATGCAGGGGCCTCCCGCCGGCCCGGTGTAGTCGTCCTTGCACACGCACTGCTGTTTGTTGGTGCTGGCTTCTGTCAGGGTGTGGGAGTTCGGGGGGCAAGGTGTACACGTTTCAGGCTCCCTATCCATGTCCATATACGTGTTCAGTGGACAAGCTAGAATTGTATTTAAATCATTGTTATTGTAAGTGCATATTTCAGTGGAGGGTCCAAGAAGTGTCCGACGTGCCCAGCACGGACCAAGTTTTCTTTAATGGCATAGGGTTTTCAGGAAAACTTAAAATAAAATATATGGGGTTGGCGCTCTCCGTCCAAAAGTTGACGCCCCTAGTAAAATCCTGGATCCGTCCCTTCAGTTCTTCAACATCCTCATTTTAACTTGTGAACTGTTGAAATAAAGATGCGAATAAATCCACCAGTGCACTAAGTAGTACCCCCTGAATTATTTTCAGGTGCTCTACCGTGACATGAAGGCAGAGATCCATCCCACAAGCCATCTCTCTGACACGTCAATGTGTCCGGTCCGTCCAGTGTGAATCCGGCAAAACACCCGAATTTTAGAACGTGCGGATAGAAGTAGGAAGAGCCGTCCTTGTATCCGTGTTCTGGAACCCCAGGATTACCGCAGATTGCGGCTGAAAATTAAAAAGAAAAAGAAGGTTAGCCTTTTGTGCAAATTTCATAAGGAGACATCTCGCTCAAAAATAGTTTGCGACTTCAGTGGCGGTGCAGAAAAGCGGGCTAAAAGAAAAAGGTTGCATCCCTTGAACAGCCGGACTTTCTGGATCCATGGTAACTTTCAAACATACCAGAGATTCCCAAAATTTTGCAATTACAAAGTAAGATTCTTACCTATGCATTTTGGTTCGGTTCCATTCCAGTTGCCTGAGTCTTCGCACTGGAGAGTGGATGATCCCTCCAGAACGTACCCGTCGTCACACCCAAACACAACAACAGACGAGTACCTAGTAGACCTTGACCTTGCTGACCCGTGTTTGGGTACCAGTGGAGGATCACAGGAAATGACGTCACAGGTCGGCTCACGACCAATCCACTTTCCTGTTTCGGAACACGTCATGCTGGGTGAACCAATGAGCTTGAAACCCTGGTTACAGTGGAAGGTTACGCTGTCTCCGTATTTGTAACTGGTTCCCTCTTTGATGCCGTTAAGAGGCGCCACTGGTGGGTCGCATTGAACAACTGAGAATAGATCAAACATTTTGCAGAGTTAAGTCCAAAAGCAGAACAACTTTATTAATAATAAAAATAAAAACAATTGAAATTTCTTGTTGAGAGGAATGTTCATTGGGATCTGAATCTGATTCGTTTTTGCGTGTTTCACACTGAGGTTGAACCTTGTAAGCCTGGCATGGCCATAATGCTGCTCACACCCCTGGGTGGTGGTCCTCGCATCACCTACCTTCACACAGAGGGTTGAATCCTGTTAGCCTTGCTAGCCCATGATGCTGGGCGCACCTCCTGGTGGCGGGTCCTCGTATGACGTAACCGGGCTCACAGTCGTAGAACACTTCCTCTCCCCAACCGTACTCCGTCTGAGGGTTCAGAATCCGAACATGGCTGTTGGCTTCATCACTAGGACACAAAATGGCTACAATAGAAATATTTTGAGCAGCGATTTAGAGTTTTTAAAAAAAAATCAGGCATGCATTTCATGTTTGAATGACCAATGTCAATCTGAAAAGGGAATTTCCGCCGTTCATAATTAAATTCAATGAAGATAGTCTCCAAGAATTGTAGTGAAATTCTGTCTTTGTTATCAAAAAGAAACAGAACATCACCATGCATGTAAATCACACAATTCTCAATGGTGGGAATTTTGAAAACATCTCCGGAAAGCATTACAATTCTCAATACACTGCCTCCATTTGCAAAATGAAAGAAAATTGGTATTTTTACATAATTTATTGGAATATTTCAAACAAGAAGGAGGTTCTTATTTATTTATTTGAGAAAAGTTGTGGACTCAAAACAAATCCAGCGACATGTAGACTAGAAACAGCTATAATGTTTTTCACTGCTAGGTAAGATGTAAAATTGTTACTGTACTCACGTTCACACTGTGGGCGTGTATTACTCCAGCTTCCGTCCGCCATGCACACAACAGCATCACTCCCTTCCAGCTGGTATCCTGGTTCGCAGGAGAAGGTCGCTACCGAGCGGAACTTAGCGGGGAAATCTCCAGAAACTTCTCCGTGTCTTGGCTTGCCCGGGTACTCACACATTGTCTCTAAATTTTTTTTAAAAAATATTGTATACATTTTTTATCTGTCGCCAGATGGCGCCAGTTTTAATATCGGGTTCACGGATTATTTCTTGGATCGACATCTTTTTTTCCCTGGCGGAGAAACACACGAATTAAATCTAATAGTGTCTCAAAAACGTCAATTGGAAGATTGAAAACAGTGGCTGAAGTTCTGAATGAATGCAGATGGAAAGGGAAAGATAATTAATATTACTTGAAACTGAATCCTTTTATACCGAATTGACAGCAGTTTCCATGGTATCCTAGGCGACAGTTACAGCCGCTCTGGGAGGGGGTTCCTCCGTTGGGACATCCCATGTTACACCACTCTTCCTGCTTCTTACTGTGCCGGCAGCTAAAATTCTCCAGGGTCGTGCATTGACCAGGCAGCTGATGTTCACGAGTTCTCTCTCTTATACCATTTCCGCATCTTAAAAAATAATCTGATATGAACTTTACGACTGACTGACTGACGGCAGTCTGACTATTGTGTCACACATATACCCACGGTTTGGTGCACTGACTACTGTGTCATACAGATACAAACTGTTTGGTGTACTGACTGCAGTCTGACTATTGTGTCACAGAGATACTCACTGTTTGGTGCATTGACTACTGTGTCAGACAGATACTCACTGTTTGGTACACTGACTACTGTGTCACACAGATACTCACTGTTTGGTGCACTGACTACTGTGTCACATAGATACTCGCTGTTTGGTGTACTGACTACTGTTTTACACAGACACTCACTGTTTGGTGCACTGACTACTGTGTCACACAGATACTCACTGTTTGGTGCACTGGCTCCAATGAGACCACTCAGTCACACAAATGGCGTCACACAGCTGTTCCAGCTTGAACTTCATTGTTTCTTTGTACCTTTTCGCCGCTTCTTCTGCGTGCTTCCTCTCGATAATTTTACCTATAACATGTAAGGATTCATTTATATTGGGTGAAAGCGAAAGCGACGTCACTTGGAATGAATTCACAGATTTGTCAGATGTTTACATTGAGTAGGGAAAAAGATCAAAGAAAATTTTCTCTTTCGCTAAGTGGCTCTATAAAAATAAACCTTAAAAGGTTTATTGCCCTTGTCACAGCCTAAAATTTAAAAATTACCAAGTGGAAGGTGTTTGTGGAGAACTTTGAAGCTGTAAATGTTTTTTGAACTTGTACTTTGAACTCACAAGGCCTATTCTTTTTCAGAAGACAAACATTTTGATCTGCATTGAAACGCACCTGCGACCTTGACGACTGCGCTAACGGCCATAACGATGACAGTAAAGATTTCTCTCTTGTCGCGTCTGTGTGTGACACTGCTCATTGCGTTACTTTGTTTACAGATCTCCGAACCGTCCTTACAGTCCCTCTCCACAAGGGATGCAACAGAACCCCTACAAGTAGACAGTAATAGATGTGAAATTTCGGTAAATATAGCTTAATCTTCACACCTCAAGGTTCACTTGTAAATTTCGGGTTACATCATCAAAGGTTCAGTGTCTAAGTTCTCCACAAAGTTCACTTTTCAATTTCGGTAGGGAGGGGGGGGGGGCAGATTATTCAAGTATTCAAGGTTTTGTTCTCACTGAGGCAACTCCCTGGATTTTATCAAGAAATTTCCCCTGCTTGTTCGGATTACTTTGCAGAATCAGATACTCCCTGTGAAGACTCCCAGTGGCTCATTTCAACAAATTCGGGAGATTATTTGACGTGGCGGGTCAAGGACTTTCCACACGGCAGGGCCCAACCCTTTTAAACCCATATATTTACCGCCCGCATCCGTAGGGCGGGGAAGGTAATGTTTTCACTTTGTCCACCACCGAGGGGGGGAGGGGGTCCAGGTTCGTCCCAAGGTTTCTGGTCCCATGTCCTTTCTGGGGGGTACTGCAATCCCAGACCCTTTCTGGGGGGTACCCCAGTCCTGGTGGAGGGTACCTATCACATGGGTACCCCCAAGCCAGGACTGGACTGGGGCCCAGGCCAGGACTGGAGTACCCCCCTCCCCCTCCAAGCCAGGACTGGACTGGGGTACCCCCCCCCCTTCCAAGCCAGGACAGGACTGGGGTATTCCCCCCTCGCCAGGACTAGAGTTACCCACCCCGCCCCCCCCCCAGGCCAGGACTGGGGTGATCCCCCTACCCAGGCTACCCAGGGGACAGGTTATGCTGCGGGCGGTATGCCTCGTGTGATTTCCCGCAGGACTTTCTTTTTGGCGCGATCCTTTAGATCCACCACTGTTCGCAACGAACATTTATTTACGTTCGTGAAAGTTGATTAAAATGACAGTTTCAGCAAAATGAAGTGCGAAAAAGCCATTCCACAAGGACAATGCAATACTTTCACAATAATTGTTATAAAATATACTTTTTGTTTGTTTTCCTCATTGGCGTTCTGCTTATCAACTTTTTAAGCAACTTAAAGTAACAATGAAATAGTAACTTACTGTGTCAATGATATTCCATTACTTGTAATAATTATAAATAAAAACAGATAAAACAGCAGATAATAAAAGTCCTTCATTATTTTGAATATTCGTCCTCTGTGGCAATCACAAATAAACTGGTGATGCACCGCCAAACCTTCGTCTCGCAAACTTGTCGTTTTTGCATTTCGAAGAAACCAGCTTAAGGACTATCTAACAGTTGTTAAAATTAGTGGTCTCAAGAAAAATAGACCAGTATGTTCTGCTGCGGAATCAAATCCGGTAGAGGTAGGAGAAACGTGACACGATGAAATTTGTTCTTGCTTTATTTCCAAAGCAACACTGCCCTGAGGTGGGAGCTGAAGCGGATCCAGGATTTGCACCAGGAGGGACGTCTATCGTTTGGAATATTGTTCAAAATTTCGCCAAAACTTCATAAAATTAAAAGAATTTCAGGTCTTTTTGCCTGAAGGGGCCTCCCTTGGGGGATGTTTAGCTAAGAACTATCATCTTGGGGTCCACCCCCGCTCAATTCAATCGAAGATTGCTAAAACTGTTTGTGGGTCACAAATCTCGTTGCAGCGTAAATTTGTTCAGGCAACCTGTTCAGTTTCAAAATACGAATGCTCTCAATTCCGAACGACTTTTCGCTAAAACATTGTTGAGCGAGAGTCCTTAAATTTGTTGTTGTTAAACGTCACACACGGAAAGACCCTGATTTGTCGACACTTTATCAGGAAACTAGGATCTCAGATTGACGGGACTAAATTACTTCCTTTTCCGGGTAAACGTAAAAGGTTTTATTACTACAGTTATTTCAGGTTCCGAATGAGTTGAGTGAGTGAAGAAATATAAAAAAAGCGTGTTTTTTTTACCAGTTCAAATATTTTCTATTGTCATGATCCTAATGGGACTACTGGTTCATTTGGCATGAGTACAATTTTCAATTTACTTTTGCCCATTGTTATTTTGTAATTCAATTATAAGAACCTGTAACCTTTACCAATAGTGGATCTGTGATCCCCGGTCCGGTAAAAGTATAAACATTTCATGTCTTTGGCATGCACGAGTTCTATCCAGTTACTGGATTCGCTTCTGGAATGTCCAACGGAACTACCAGTTGTTTAGATTTAGAAATAAAGAAGTACGGTACTCACTTTAAAGTCAAGGCTTAAAACTTCAAAAATCGCAACACGTTTAACATAATTTCTTTTTTTTGTGTGTGTGTCTGCCTGCCTGTCCGTCTGTTCAGGATCACCCTCAGTGAAGACCAGAAAATCCGTATTGTTTCGAGAGGATCAGAAATGTATTCAGCCTTTTACAATGGTTGTCTATGAGAAAACAGATGTTGCAGTATTTTACCCATTTGACTTTTCCCGTAATACACAAAGTTGGCAATGTTGACATTTTTGTGCTTGCCTAAATTTGAAATAGATCTATAATAGACAGAGAAATTCATCATGTCAATTAAAATTCAAAACATAATTCCAAATGTAAATTTACTTTGAAACTCATTAAGTTCTTCTTAACTGTTTCAAAATTATTTACATTAGAAGTTGTACAAAAATACCAATGTTGTCAATGTTACGGGAAAACTCGATTTCTTAGTGATGTCCGCTAAGAAGCTTTTGCATCGTAAATGCTAATCGAGTTTTCCCGTATCACACAAAGTTGGCAATATTGTCAACTTTGTATTGGATTTAAGTGCATTTAAATTCAAAATTAAATTATTTACAGTGGCTAATTTACTAGAATTTAGTTACATATTCTATATTTATATATTTC
>JBCAUG010020066.1:0-10728 GCA_038406175.1 Haplosyllis leylae
GTACCAGAGGTCCAGGAAAGCGTAGACCATACTCGACCGTATCTGAGTATTATTAGTACACCTAAAAGACCTCGCATCAGCAAATTATTTTTGTCTCGTTAAGAGCAGTTATTTATCCTCATCACAAATTGAAGGACTCTTCAGTAAAATATTTCAGTCGGTAATAACTGAGCTTTTTGACAATTTTAATTTCTAAGCAGACCTACAATTGAATAACAAATCCGACGGTAGTGCACTATTTGTATTGTCAAAAATACGTTTAGTCTAAAAATAAATCTTTCAATCGGTTTTAGATAAATAGTTCATCAAAGTTGAGTGAAAGGTTTGTAAGGCCAAAATGAATATAAATCGGCATTCGTACCACTCTACTCTGTAGTTAGGCTGAAGACAAGTTTAACATTGCTCATCACTTTACCCTTCAACAAGTCCTGGTTATGTATGTATCGACAAAATATAGATCTATAATTAACTTGGGATGATTTCAGTGCAAAATCAGAAAATTGAGGCAGGGTGTCAAATACCAAAATGTGTAAAATGTCAAAACAAGATTAGACCAGCTTTTAGACGAAAACTGGGTTTGTTACAAGAAACCACACCATGAAAGTTATGCAAGTCCGTGTTGTATCAAATTTCCATTCATTGAAATGTTATCAAATATTTTTTTATAAAAATTGTGAAGTAATGACTCATTGCTGAAGTTCCATTTTGTGCCATTAACCCCAAGGTACGTTTACACGGCATAGCGGTAATTACAAAGGAAAGGTTCCCATGGCAACAAATGCTGGTGTTCACGCGTGGCGACGCTGACCATGACGATAATAACACCACGTTTGTTTGCCATCAGTGATGTTGTTTAAATGGGTCCTACACCCATTCTGATAGCAGTGGCGTATCTCAACCATTTATTAATCATTTCGACATCAATTTTCCTGAGTAAGTGCCAACCTTTTCCAAAGAGAAAATAATTTTCACAGACACAACATTCAAATAGAAAACTAGACTTGACGGGATATCCTGAGTCTTCTTGTAAAGAACCTTTTGTGATGCAAAGTGTTTTCCTTCCCTCAGTAAAAGGGATCACCGGTCTGTATTCATTGCTTCCTAAGGAATAGGACATAAGGAAATCAAATAGATTAAGTGAGCTATTTTGCGCTAAAATTAGATTTAATATGGAGGAAATGCTATGACTCTGATGGATTTGTATTGACAATATGGAGAACCAACCAAACGTTTGAAAATCTCCAAGGGGTTGAAATGAGATTACTAAATCGTCCTCCTTTTCCTGTTCTTATTTGTTCTTCGTGTCTGACTCAATGTGTGCTACTCAGATGATTTTGAAGCAAATTGCATTGATTAATTGATAGAAATGACTAAATATCCTGTGTTTACTTTCGGAATTAACAGCCTCACTTCCGAGATGAGAAGAGAGTACCTCACGAAACATGGGGTAACTTCAAATAACACAGAAAACCTCCAGTTCTGTAATCTTTTACATGAACTATTCCCTACATTTATCACGAGGAAAAATATAATTATTTCGTGTTCTAAAAACGTTAGACTCGGTTGTAGACTTAGTTGCACCCACAGAACTGCCAGCATACAACTTGTATCTCCTTAACGCCTCTTGTTTTACATGATAAGCTGGACAAGGGCATCAGACATCTCATTTGTCAAATTAGGCCTGTCTATTGTAATATTAAAGACAGGGGACTGTAAGCATTCTAGTAACTTACTTCTTAGTGTTGAACTAATTTGTTGTAGACAGCAAGATCAATGTTTAGAGACAGGATTCATCAAGGGAGCCATGTACACTTTAATGAGATTTTCCAGCAAATCTGAGGGGATTTCGTGGCCAAAACTAGCCGTCGGTATCCTCAGTTTCTTGGTCTGGTGTTAAATCAAAATCCTTGTGCTTTGAATTTTAATATTTTTACTTGTGTTTTCCAACATTATCAGTTTCAATAAATAAAGAAAAGGGCGAACTCGTGGTATTTTGACAGTTGTATTTGCAACAAAGAACACTCAAGCCAAATTTACTGCGGACTGATTATTAATTTCCTAATCTTGTGGCTTAAAATATACTATTTCTCTTAAGATTGTGGCAGTACTAAAGATATTTTTGTGGTGGAAATTTTCGCAGGATCCCCTCCACCGTCCGCCTCTCACCACATATCAAACTTGATTACCTAAATATGGTGCCTGCCACTTAGCACGGATAGACAAGGGGGCATGGCCAACCCTTGATATAGTATTTAAAAGTCCTTGCAGTCTCAGACCAGGTTTGAGAACTTCGAAAAAGCATGAAAACTATGAAACTGTGGATCGTATGTATTTTGCAATAAAATCTTACCTAAGACCTCACGGATTACCCTAATATGTTTTTGGTAATTTGTGAGCCTTCACACTTGACCAGCCTCTCTGAAAAGAACCTCAGTAGATCCCACCGAATGATCTACGACATTTTCCACGTTCAGACGAGACTTTTGTCGAGAGCTGCATTCGATTCCAGTTGTGTAAGTCTCTGGTCGTTGCCTGCAGAAATTTTCCAAAGACGTCTCTCCTTACTGATTTCACATTGGGGTTCATGAAAAGATTTTTTATGTCGGTCTTTCGCTGATTGGCCCTAAAGAAATAATATGGATAACCTCTTTCGCTGGTTTGGAACAGCCTGTCCTGTTGCGCCCAATTTGACCTGTGTGTGAGTATTAATCAGGAATGTCCAATGGTAAAATTAAACCCTCAATCAATTGCTAAAATTGACGGCCATTAAATGGAACAAGAGTTAATTGTGCATGGTACAGCCTGAGGCTGGAATTAATTCATAGTAATTACCAACTGGATGAAATAGCCTTTAACTAAATTATGCAAAAACTTCCTGAAGGGCAACCGCGTTAAGTACTCAATGACTTATGATCTAATGGGTACTTGATATCTAATGGGCCTTTGACAATAACTAATTTTAAAACTTGAAACATTCATTATTTAACAATATTGATGTTTTGGGAATCATAATCCCAGAAAACTCATAGATTACCCCATGAAACCTTCAGCATGAGTGAAAAATTGAATTTTTTAAGCCATTAAACAATGCAATACAAACATTATCAAATCAAAGCCTTTCTCGAGCGCTAAGCTCGATAAATTACACTTATAGTCAGCTTGATTTGCTCTGCATTAGCAGAAATCAATGCTGCAATGTACAGTTTTGCACCAAGCCTTCTGGCTATCCAATAGGTATCCTTTTGAGAAGACTGACGAGGGTCTTAAGTCAAGTGTACAAAACTGACCTCAACTTGACATTTATGCTTTCTCGTGGAAATTAAAGCTGTCAACTGTCCTTAAGTACATAACTAATAGGTCATTAAAAGTACGTGTCTAATGTAGTGAAATAGACCAGTTTGTGCCATTAGAGAAAGGCAGCGACCTATTTAAGCTATTTCCCCCACCCAGAAAAAAAACTTATGTTCCTATTGAAAAATCAGCCCTTGAAGGATTGTTTAGTGGTGACTCTCCCTCAGATGGATCCACCTGTGTCAGGTAAATCTGGTTGTTCGGGTACGTTACACCACAACTCTTGGTTCTCGATGATAACAATTTCATATAGACTCTAGTTTTGTCAAGTTACAAGCAACTATTCCAAAAATAAATGAAGGGTTGAGAGTGAATTTACAAACACCACAGAATTACGACAATTGCACTGTTATCAAAGGTAATTTCATTTGAGCCATCGGTCCAAATCCGTTTGATCTCAGGAACAAAACACCAATAGAATCCAGTATGCCTATTTATGTTATCTTAAGACTCTGTATCATAATGCCAAAATTAAGACCTCCCATTGTTTTCCTTTTCATGTCCTGTCAATCTTTTAGGAGCCTATAAGTGATGTCAACACGGTGAATTACTCCACCTCTTGTCACATTTAATGAAGCATTAGCCATGTAAATTCAATGACAAAACTGACAATGGCAAAATCATTACAGGACAACGTCCATCCATGTAAAGTGCAGAAGACAAAATAGTTTCAGAGAAGGCAACAATCTTTTTCCAACAAATTTTCTAGAAACCCACTGAAGTGACCCAACAATAAAAGAAACATATTTATCAAACTTAAAGACTGATATTTCTACTGGTTCTATGAAAGCCCTCATAGAAAATCGAAAAGTACTCAGGCTAAAAGCATAAGGCAGCCTCCTGCTGATTTCAGTCAAAACAAAGTTTATGTAACACCTATACTAGTTGCCATGGAACCCATTCATGACGATAAAATTATTCAACTTTACATCGCTGAGTCAGAATGGACCGTTACTTGACAAATTTTTACTAAATGCTGATAAAAAAAAGTTTACAACATGAGTGTCCTTTGACATGCTAGAAATGAATATTTGGACACTGGATAAATTTGTTGCTGCAGGTGTGTAGATTTTGTTCGAATAGCAATACCAAAATTAACTTTTGTGCGTGTAAATTATCGTTTTCAATGAGCTCATTTAAATTCTGAATCCGTGGAATCAGTTCATCTGTGTCACAGTCAACAACTCAAGAGCTGGATTTCTGAAATAGAATGCTTACAATTTTCTCTGAGTGTTCCTTGTGGATTCCTTGATTAGAAACTGGGCGGTTTACTTTTCACAGATACAAGAAGGAAGTGTTTCCAATGGTACAATCGATTGTGGCTGGTCAAATTGAGACTATTTTTGAGACTATTTACCATTTTTGTGGGGGTAGCGAGGGCAACTGCTAACTTATTTAACTGTCCAGTTTATCTAAGGCTGTATTTTAGTAAGTCCACGTGGGAATGCTTCCTTTGCATTCTGATAATACTTTATGCTTCGAAAATGGGAATGTGATCTTGATTGCTGAGAATACTTATGATAGTCAAAACGCTTCATCATTCAAATCGCACTACAGTCCACTGCCGTGGGTGCGAAGAGTGCAAGCTGATTGATCTCTCTAAATTAGTCGGCATCTCAGAGCCAATTACTTAGATAAAGGCAATAACAGATCACTAATGTTCAATTGTAGGTGCATAGTATTAGTTTCCCTACTCACGCGGAAATCTTCTTTTACTTTTTCACAAAATAGCCGAAATTGGAAATAATGACAATATTGGCATCACGGACCTCACTACGTGAGAACACAAAAATCCACCAATAAAATGTGAGTATTGTGAGCATTGAACCTGGGGCCTCAGTCATTCAGGTCTGATGCTCTGCTCTCTGAGGTATTGAGACATGTATCATTCAGGAGACCTAAGGTCTTTCTGTGGTCATGCTTTATTGGTTCTAACTAAATGATCTGAGTCCAAGATTGAAGTGGTGCAAAAACAAAAGACCATATATGAGGATATCCCAAGTTGCACATACCTCGATAGCTCAGAGAGGAGAGCCTGAAAGGGGCATGAATGGCTGAGGTCCCAGGTTCATTACTCACAAGGGTAAAATTTTATTGCTAGATTTTTTTGTTTTCACGTAGTAAAGCCTGTGATTCCAATTTTGCCAATTCTGTCAGTTTGTGAAAAACTGGATTGCGAACCAGGTTGTCTTCTTGGCGGTCTATTTTTTCCAATTCAACGAAAGTGCAATTTTGCCATCACAAACTGAGAGAATAAATCGAAATGTGTAAATTTTTCTTAATTATTTATTGCCACTCGGAGTATTCTCCTGTTCTTATCTCCCTGTGTCGCATGAATGTAAGCAATTGATCATATTTATTTATATTTTGCTCACCTTGGCCAAAGCAGCAAAGCATGAAGCATCTGGACATTTGACTTGTTAAACCACTCAGGAGGAAAAGCAATTCTGAAGAGGGTAATAAGATGACCCTGTAGCACTCAAGTGACTTGGACACAGTTTTGATCTCGTAGAGGGATGGGAAGACATCTAGTCCTCTCTCATCAATCATCCCAAATCGTCCTTTTATTCAATCGTTTTGATCAGGAGACTTGTCATTATTACTGGCTGTTTTGAATAATTTTGTCTCAGTTTCCCGACGACAAGAGATTTACATTTTATTCCTTGGATGGTACCTAAAACACTGAGCAAAATAATTTGAAATATATCTGTGTCCTCATTTGATGAACATCTGCAAAGTTTCGCCCAAACTGCACAGCTTCCCAGTGGTTATCATTGACTGTGGTGCACTGGTCCCCAACTGATCTAAACAATGAATCACTTCACTAAAATCATCACTTCAGTCTATTATTCTCAAATTTGGTGTTCCAGTTGTTTTCCAATTTAATGATTAATCATTTTATGTTAGTTGCAAGTACAAATAAAAGAGCAAAGACAACATAAAGAATGGAAGTGCACCAATATGTTCTTTGATGGATACGTTTTAGTGTATAAATTTCCAGCTTCTTGCTCTCTTAACAGGTGGCAATTGAAATGCCACTCAACGCCTCTGGCTCTATCAGTTTGCCGCAACAATAAACATCACTCAGCAATCGCTTTCGTCACTCAGTTACAGTAATCTTCCAAAGTTTGTCCTTATATGGGTGAGTTACTCTGCTGTAAAATTCAAAGTTAACATTTATTGGATGAGACCTAACAAATGATTTAACATTTAACATTGTTTTAAATCTCCATTGAATATTCTGTTAGATATTTTTGCTGCAGATAAATAAAACTATTTTAGTCTCCATAAAAGAGACTTTATGTGATGCACATGCTAAAACAGTAAGGGACAAATTGTTGTTAAAAAGCCCTGTAAAACCCATGAGTTGTCACAAGATGTCTACCCTGGAGGTTTATCAGCGGACTCCCACAGTTGTCTTTGGGTCCCTTTGATTCTGCTGGATCTCTAAAAGTTGCTATGTAAACCCCCCTCAGAAAAACTTTGAGGTGAATCTCTGAAAAGTGATACATAAACTCAACCCCCCATCTCCCCCACCAACTGTAAACATCTGATAATCACTCTGAACTAATTGTGGAGACCACGCTGTACCCGGGAGGTTACCGTCTCTTTCCTTATTAAGGCTTGCGACATAGCAACTGGCAATGCAATGGTTCAGTACAAATTCTGTGCGAGATAGGCTGTGAAAAACAGTTATATATTGCAAGTAAAAATAAATATCGGTGACACTCAGTAAAAGGGAAAAACTACAGTTATATGAGCTAGAATTAAAGTCAAGTGATCAGTCTGTGTCATATTGATGCAATGGTATATTTATTACACGGTTTTTTATCTATTTTTTGCCTTTTTTCTGAAATCGTGAGCAACAATTACCGTGCCTAATCCTTTTTCTTATACCAGTATTAGCGAAATTCTACAGAGAGGGCTGAAAAAAGTGGAATGTCCTAACAGTCGTGAAACGTGTCAAGATGGGCAAAGCAAATAATTATACATGAAACAAAAATGATTCTAGATAAAATTCAAAAAGCTGTAAATAAGCAAATTGCATATTTGTTACACTTGTGTTCTTGTTGATTTTTCCTAAACTTTGAAAAAAAAATTTTTTATCAAGATCGAATGTAAATGAACTTCAGTGAAGTTTATTTCAATTTCAATTTCTTGTGTGCATGTATACAGCAAACATATTTCATACTTCCATAAAATATAACAATGTAAGGAGTTTATTTTCTAATTATTTCCAGTTGACAGGCGATCATTTAGTTTTTTGCCATCAACCACTTTCCTCCCTCTTGTACATTCACCATGACAGTGGCAACAGTTCCATCTCTTCGAATCAAAAACGTAATTCATGGTTTTTTACCTTCGTACACATTCCGTAATGTCTTAAATGTCGAAGAATATCAAGGAGTAAAAAATGTCACTTGGTGACTCGTTAAACCGTATGCAAGATGAGATTAAATCCACCCAGTAAGGCCAACAACATGTTGAAGCTGAAGATTGCCTCAAACTTAGTGGTGTTCCATTTTTGTTGCAAGTCTCTATGTTGACTCTTTTAGTGACAGGAATCATTTTTGTAATTTCTGGTAGTGGTTGCCATCCAAGATGGCTGACAAGATGACAGCTGATCAAAAATGGTCACCAAAGGTCATCTACAGCCAAACTGGAGTTTTCCAATATTTCTTTTTTTTCTCACCTCACATGGGTTCAGTCTCACTTTGTGTAAAATAATATTTTTCACCTCGGGTGGTAAAATTCCCAAAGTATTCGGAAATACCCATCCGTAAACCAGTTATATAACTCTATGAATCACCAACAATACGAGAGCTTCCTCCATAATATTTAAAGCTTTGCATACATTTCAAGTTATAGCATATTTCAAGGATAAGTTCCTGGCTTAAAATGGCCTGTGGGTCTCTAAGACATGATATTTCATCTCTTGGCACTATATTTGCTTCAGGTAAAGCTGATACGTTTTGTCAAAGCAGCAGGGTAGTGTGTATTATTCAGAAATTTAAAGAATCTGTTCACGTTCTTTGACCATTTAACAGATGAGGTTCCCTTGCACATGAATAGCCGCGATTCAGTTGCTTCTTTATCATTTAAATTCTTGATGGACCTTCCTCTTCCTAACAATACAAAAACTGGATTTCACACTGCACCGCACAATGTTTTGTTCCCTAAGAAAGAGTGTTTACAATTTTCTCTGAGTGTTCCTTGTGGATTCCTTGATTAGAAACTGGGCGGTTTGCTTTTCACAGATACAGGAAGGAAGTGTTTCCATTGGTACAATCAATTGTGGCTGGTCAAATTGAGACTAATGCTCAGAGAGGAAATTTACTTCGTGAGTAAACTGACAAGTCCGGCACGATTTCTTTTCACAATTAACTGGGAACTTCTCTTTGTAAATCTCCGTGTTGGATTTGCAAATCAGTGGATACTTTAATTAGATATCTTAAATCAGGCATGACAATACAGTGGATTATCCAAGAACTGAAGAGCGTTATTCGAGGATGTGCATACCGTTCCATGATAGGCCTATCTCTGAATGCTACAGATAACTGCTTTCCAGTAATTTTGCCCAGCTTCGATTGATTGCTTTTTTTGCATGTACAGGAGCCACAGGATAACGGTGTTAATTAGCCCCAGATGTTGCGGTTCCTTGTCTGGGACCATCACATAACTGTTTAATACACTAGATTGGACTTGAGATAACACCACCATTGAATCTTTAAGCTAGGGTAGAATTGGTTCGGTGCTAATACTACTTTGAATTATCATGGTTCAAGTTTTTAACTTGATTTTCACTGATTTGGTTTCATTCACGGCAAACTTTCCTTTAAACCAATTTAAACAAGGTTTCAACTTAATTACGGTCTGGTTATAATAACATGCCATTGTCATTACTATTTTGTACATCAAAAGACTAGTTTGAAGGCATCAAGTCTGCCTGGAGAATTTGTGTTGATTAATTTGCACAGCGTTACCTCTGCCACCATCGAATCATGCGTCAGGCTTCCGTGCTACTCATATCCATTTGAAGGTGAAAAAATTCAGGTCAAAAATGGATTTTGTCAAGTGAAAATATTTTGCAGCTGTTTAGTGCAGGATGATTTTTACCTCAGACAACAAAGTAAGGTACGGGAAAGTAACAGAACCAGGTTGATTTGTCCTTTTAGCTTGCCAATCAAATTTTATTTTGTTACCCTTTCAGTGACATGAAAAAAGGCACAGATTTTTCAACTCCTACATAACAAGTGAACAAGTTATTGCTCTTCGACAACACAAAGGAAATCCACAGTTCACAATGTTTTTGCAGTCAGAAATCTTATCCGTTCCTATTAATTTTGAAGTGTCTGCCTGTACTAGCAATAGAACTAATGTGAAACAGAATAATGTGCAATAGAACTTTTGTGGAATGGTGTTCAACTGTACGGAAGAAATCAAAATAACTTCAGTACCTTTAGTACCTTTAAACGGAAAATGAGTGAGGTCTGTTACTCATCCTGAAAGGCTTACGACATATAATAGCCTTTACAAAGTACTTTTCAAAAGGCATTTTGGGTCAGCCAGGAAATTCATCGATTGAAGCTCTGTAACCCTTTACGGGTCAGAGTTTTTGCAAATTTATCAAAGTTTTTCGTGTAAAATTAACCACTACAATTACTATAATAACAATACGAATAATAATGGTTAAACCCTAGATAAGGTAATAGAAAAGACATCACAAAAAATACATTGACCTAACAACCATCAACCAAAAACAATCTACTGCAGCCCTTGTGAAAACCAACAAGATACTGCCACCCAAGCCACAGCAGAGACCCCAGAGACAAATGAACTAAGTAAGGGAAGATATATCTATCATCACTGAACTCACAAAAAAATACCAAAACACGAGACAACAAGACCAGGAGCAAGCTTAAGGAGATCTTGAAGAAATACAAGGTAACATCAGGAGACGGACGATGCTAGAAGGTTCCACAGGCAACTTAGTAAGAAAACAACTCTGACTGAGAAACTACAAGACATAGCAGAGGTAAAGAAGTTCTGGTTGAACATAATACCGAAAGAGGTAAAACACAATAAAAATGTCCAATGGATAACAGACCAAAATGAATAACTGCAAATCAACCAGATAGTAGAAGGATATCACCGATGAAGAACTCCACGTCAAAATGACTGGAGAAGCCACCTGTTAGTTGTACATTTATGTATGGTGCCCCTAGAATTAACAAAATAAAAAGCATAAAATCAGTCTCTAGCCTCTAGGTTACATTTGTGTATGAATCATTTTTTATCCTACTGACCTTTCATCTAGGATTACTGCCTGTTCCTACCAGAAAGAGCAGCAGTTATTTTACTGGCTCCTCACATTAG
>JBCAUG010020077.1:0-10728 GCA_038406175.1 Haplosyllis leylae
ATTTGCATAATTTAGAAACAAGTTGAACAGCTGATGCTTGTGTTACATAACCCATACCACGGTGACCACCGTCGCCAGGTACCATCTGTAAGATGGTTTAAGTTAAGTTTAAATTCAACCACTTTATAGCATGGTGCATAACTTGACACAATGAGGTTTACACACAATGAGGTCAATTTTGACTTCATATAATGGTCATCAAAACCCCTCAAAATGTCCACAAAATATGTTTGTGACCAATTTTGATGACCTTCATATGTGATGTCAAAATTGACCTATTGATGTGTAAACTTCTTTGTTTCAAGTGGTTTTTTTTCCCTCAAATGGGAAAGCGGGGATACAAACTGCGGGGTATTTTGAAACTGTACACACTGCAATTACTACCGTTGTAAATTCCTGTAAGGGCTTGTGTTGGATGGAGAAAGGATGCATGTGATGGCATGGACAGTTGTACGGATATCACCGACGAACTTATAGGCGACGAAATTCTTGTCAATCTCAACTTCGAAATTAGTTTTAGTACATTACAGTGATTGTGTTATGCCGTAATTTACAAGGAAAAATGTCAACTTTAATTTCTTGAAACGTGAAATGATTACCGCCAAACGTTTATTTATACCTGAGCATTGCGTGTGATGGAATCCGAACTGTTTAGTATAAAATATTGAGAGATGCCGACTTATCCTGAAAAAGGTAAAATGGACAAACACAAAAAAGACGTACCCAAAACGGACTTCCACATTTTACCACTCGAGTTTTTCACAAACACACAAAGTTGGCAATGTTGGCATTATTGCCAACTTTGTGTTGCCACATATTTGCAGTTTTCTTCTTTATTTATATCAACTGATGTCAGTAAATGTGAAATTTGAAATCAAAGGGCATATGAGGACTACATTTTCAGGATAAATGCAACATTGGACAAGCTGATTTTTAAAGGCAAGCAAAGTTGGCAATATTGGCGTTCTTGTATTGCGGAGAGATTGTGAAAAACTCTACTACTAACGCCACCCTCCCCAAAAATGGACATGAACAAAGTGGCCATGATCAGAACATACTTTTGGGACAAAATCTTTAACCACAGGTTTGCCATCACAGATAGTCTTTCTGAGAAAGAGTAATAAACCTGAGATATCAGCAATATATTCACCGCTGTTAATTGAATCGATGTAAAATTGTCATTGTGCCTATCAAATTCGGTGATCTACGAGTACAGAAAAAGAAGTGCGCGCAGAAATTTCAGTAACGTTATCAAAGCTCGAGAGCTTAGAGTACCAACTCTCCACACCTGCACTTCAATCTTGGAAATCCCACTACCAAATATCAGGTAATGAGATGTTACTCACGTTGTGGAAGGACGTTGTAGTTTCATGAGATCTGGTGCAAACATCAAATGTCGGAGGAATAAGGTCTTAGGGGAAATGAAGATTTGTGTCTGTTGTGAGTGTGTAACTACGACTCATGACAGTTCGTTGCATATGGTCGAGTAACTATGGGAGGCTGCCCAAAAAATCAGTGATCTGCAGTAACAAATGCCAGAAATAGTTCCAAAGCATTGGAAGACAAACTAATGAGATTCGGTGTGCGTTGTTTCATAGTTCATTACCTTCTGTCGGAAGATGATATTTAGTGCACGTAGCTTTGTTTTCTTTGACTTCTTTGCTTTTATTACCAACACATTAAAACCATTGCCCGACTCCTAAGACTAGTCTGTGTTTAGATATGATAAAGAAATATATTATTTAACGATGCTCAGACAATATTAAGTACAGTCGTATTGATTCTGAATATTTGCCTTTGACATAAATTAGAGCAACTTGTATAAAAGGCGTACTCTTATTCTACAGTTCATGTACCCACTGTCACATTGTTGTTACTTTATCTGTCTGAGGAACGCAATCGCGCTTAGGTGTAGAAACAGGAGTATCAGTCAAATGTTGTGTGCGTCATCGTTTTCGCTAAATGTTCGTACTCAATCTATTTTTGTTACCTTTGTGGAAAGTACTTTTTCGCCAATTATTTATACCGAGTGCAGCGATTCCAGTTGTTACGTACGTCTGGCTTGTCAGTTCTTCAGTTGTTATTGGCTACCCTGTTCAACTCGAATATTTACTTTAAGTGAGAATGGCCAACCATGAGGTGGCAGTGGGAATCTTTTTGTAGATTTGTGGTAGAAATTACTTTTCAGATGACGCATTTGTCGTTCAGGTACAAAACCAAACCTCATAGTTACAATTCATTCCGTGAGGAATTTGAGACTTTAAATAATTTTATGGAAACAAGCTAAAGCTGAAGGGGTAATGTACAGCCTGTTGTGCCTGACCCAAGAGTGGACTTGCAGACCTGTATCACTATTAAATATCATTGAGTAAAAGAATTCCCCTTGCTGGCTCGTGTGGGTTGTAGTTGTAAAATGCCCCAGTACGCCGCCAATGTTCCCTCCGTGTGACACCTCGATCTGATTGGTTGAGGCTTCCCACTACAGCCAATAAAATAACGTCCATGTAGTGATGTAATGTGCATGAAATCCTTAGTTTCAGTTGTAGTGCTGCTCAGGCTAAGTACTTATGTTTCTTGCCCAGGAGATAGAAGTCAGGAGGTCTACCTCAAAGTCAGGTAGAAATGAGATTTGAAATTCAATGAGGTTAGAAATTTCTGAAACTAGCAAAGTATGTCCAAATGATTTTTAAAGTCACAAATTGTCAAATTAACTGAATGGTAAATATCTGCAGAAGATTTCTTATTTTAAAATACACATGAAGCATGTGTTATGTTGATCTAGTCCAAATATTATGGAATAAATGAGCAACAATGGAGTCATTTGTATCGTAAAAGTAGAAGTGATTGGTTAATCACATTTGAAAAACTGGGTATACTGGTGACCAGCACAGGAATTTGTTCCGGGATCAACCTGAAATCCCTGATTTCAGTACACTGCACACAGAGTCATCAGAAAATGATAAATTGGTGATGACGATAGAAATTATTATCACCAGTTTTATTTCATGTCTCCATCCAGTGTACACTTCAGTGAGTTAACTTTTCCGAAATGTTCCGTTTACCTTTCTGAGGCTGCCGCCAAATGAGTGAATGTAAGAGACAACTGTCACTGAGCATTTGCCAAGTTCACTTGGTGCTAATTAGAAGGGAAAATGGTAGAGTTATTTCAAAGCTACGTGTGTTATTTCAGACGGTGTACTTGAAAAGATTGCAAAGAGCTCTGCTCTATTGAAGAGTATTCAGTTATATTTTTCTGGGTATTTCGCAGTCTCTTCTTCACTGTTGGAAGCTGTTATTGTTTTTATATCCTGTTAATGTCCTTACAATTGCCCATCAGGCTGCCATTGTCTCACGAGTGGTTACCATAGTGATTAAGTAAATGCCCGCATTGAAGAGAGGAGAACAAGAATAGAAAAGTTATGCGACGGGAGCTTCGTAGGCAATAAATCAGTCTCCTGTTTGTTTGCTTTATTATGAGCTTGGTCTTGGATAACAGGAAGGAAATCCTTGGCAAATTAACATCAAAGAGGCAAAGACATTGGGTTTTTATGATCACCTGACTCATAACTCATAACAAATAATTTACATGAATTACAAGATCTGGTTGAGGAATTGGCGTTTTTTGCCACAACATGTGCCTGAACAAACCTGGAAACAAATTTCTTTCTTCAGAAGTACTTATAAATTCGCGTGTTGTCTCGAACATAAAAACAATAATTTTGGAAACACAATTTTAAAATACTTGAATATGGTTGCATTTTGCAGATTAAATACACCTGTTTGGGTCTCCATTTTGGAATGTAAACCAAATCTCTGACTAGGAATCTGAGCTGACACTGAATTGTTTAGATAATTCAACATTAGGGTGTTGCATTATGAAAAGGATCATTCGAAAAAGCAAGTCCTAATGATCTCATCAACAAATTTGTAACAAATTACTACCAGAGAGCACATTAGTTATTTGTTGTGACCCCCTGACATCTGGTTTCACCAATTAAACTTTGATTGTATACTGCCGACCTATTTGGTGGCTAATTTTTAAATAAACTCGCCTGGTTCCTCACAAACAGAATCAAAATTGGGAGGACAAAAAGACATTTAAATCAGTAAGTGCAGCGTTAGATTGTTGTCAACACAAGTCTCTGTTCTTTTTCTTTTCTCAACCTCTGAATTTAGAAGTCAAATTTTATGTAATTGTGAAGAATAAATTACGTGAATTATTCCACAGCTGGAATCAGAGTGATTCCTGTCCCAACAAATTGCTATTCATAATTCCTTGTGATGAAATAGACTGAAATTATGCAGTTTACGTTATCTTTAAACACTTGCCACATCGTCGATCATCATTCAGAATCAGAAATGACTATACAATTTTGAGACACTAACAAGGGATTGATCAATTGTGAATGTGTAAAAATGTGGAGTTTATCTGGCTGTTGTACTCTCGCATTTAATGCGCATTTTCTGTTCCATAATTGCTGACTTTCAGTAAGTTCCTGTCGATTTCCTTTAGGAAGTCTCAGAGAAAGTGCGTCTCTTTTCCCTGTACTCAAGTTTTTATTCTTGCCGAAGAAAAAGAATGATTTTTGACTTTTGTTTCATGCCCTTATTTCAGTGAGCTATTCAAAATCCTCCAGACTTTAAATTACGTGACAAGTTTATCTGTGGTCACTTATGGTTTGCGACTTTGATGAAGGTATTGTAAATTAGCATGGAGCCAACCGACTGGACAAAAACCCGCAGTTTGCTTGTTTGATCCATTCCGCAAGGCCTAATCTTCATTT
Source organism: Haplosyllis leylae (assembly GCA_038406175.1). Classification (NCBI taxonomy): domain Eukaryota; kingdom Metazoa; phylum Annelida; class Polychaeta; order Phyllodocida; family Syllidae; genus Haplosyllis; species Haplosyllis leylae. The sequence goes on from JBCAUG010020077.1 coordinate 4,785, forward strand.
CACTTGCTCGCCCAAAGCACATGTGACAGTTTATTATTAATAAGAGAGAAACTGTTGCGAATTTGAAGCAATGTTGATTTCTAATGATATTCTGGAGATTCTACTGGTAGGTTTTGAGCAGAAAAATATAAGGAATGTTGTCAACGAAAAACCAAAAGAAGAACTGGTACATATGATATGTCTTGGAAACCTGAATCTTTCAGGAGGATTAATCTGATACATTAACATTGTTAGAAATGCGCGAAATACAAATTACCAGGTACATCGAGATAGCTGGTAGTTGTAAGGGATTCGGATGAATTATTTGTGCTCAGGTGTTACAAATAAAACATGAGATAAATCAAAAAGCATACGTTATTGTGGAAGAGACAAAGACAATAAAGTTTTATTGAGGCTATTTGATACAGTCATCATTGCCTCGTAGTCACATAACCTCAAAACAAGAAAGTCCTCCTGCGTGACCGCGGCGTAGCCTGTCCACTTGGGAAGGGGAAAGGGTGTACCCCCTGTTCTGTCTTGGGAGGGGAAGGGGTAACCCCAATCAGGCCTGTAGCTGGTATTATCCCTGTCCTGTTCACGGGGTACCCCCTGTCCTGCCCAAGGGTACCCCCTAGCTACAGGCCTGACTGGGGTACCTCTGCCCCTGGCTACAGGCCTGACTGGGGGTACCCCTCCCCTAGGAAAGGACCAGAGACCAGAGGGTATCCCCCTGTGAACAAACAAACAATCTGAAAACATTACCTCCCCTCGTACTTCGTATGTGAGCGGCAATGAATTTTCTGTAATACAGATGGACAATTTTGTTCGGAAAGCTATTTTTGAGAAACATTTAAGCGACTTTGTTGCGCTTTGGAAACAAGTTTTTTTTCGCTTTTGACCAAAATTCATACTTTGGTTGAACAGCTCTTTAAATTCAAACTTTTCAGAAATATCATCTTCGTGACCATACTATTCAAAGACCAATCATCCATTGTTTTCGGTAGATAAAGAGATGTTCACGTTAAAACCTTCAAATCCCGTAGGTTATTGTGAGGATCTTCTCAAATTTACAGCAGCTCGTGACTTCCTTTAAAGGAGTAAATTTGTAATAAAAGAAACACTCGTCACAAAAGTCTCTTGAAAAGAGAAAGTAAAGGTATGAGATGACAATTATTTATGATTATTACATTACAGTGATTTATTAATATGTGCCCAATGTTGAACACGGGAGTTACTAAAATAATTTCACGTGACAAAGCGACTCATCACCATTGGCGATAAATAAAAGTAATCTTTAACAAGAAAGTCCTCCTGCGTGAACGCAAGAGGCATACCACCCGCCGCGTAGCAAGTGCTCGCTATGCTGCCCTATCCTGGGGGAGGGGTGGGGGGTTACCCCAACCTGACCTGACCTGGCCTGGCCGAGGGGGGTACCCCAACCTGACCTGGCAGGGAGGTACCTCATCCCTGGCTGGGGGGGGACCCCGACCTTACCTGGCTGGGGAGTACCTCAACCTCACCTGGCTGCAGGGGTACCCATCCCTGGCTGGGGGGGTTGCCCCAACCTGACCTGGCTCAGGTACCCCCCTCCCCCCCCCAGCCAGGTCTAGGTCAGGATGGGGGTTACCCAAACCTGACTTGGCTGGGATACCCCCCTGTGGACTAACAAACAAACTGAAACTACTACTTCCCCCCATCCTTCGGATGCGGGCGGTAAAAATAGATCTAGATCTAAATATCCGTCAATCTAAATCGATCTACAAATTCCGGCAATAGTTACTCAGAGAATTTGTACTGCTTTTTGTACTACAATACAGAGAGAAAAATGTCATTAGATTAGAAGGATTGAATCCGTTTTTGGCTTTTATTGTGACTTGTAATGTGTAATTCACCTCGTTCACGTAACACTAAGCTGTCTTTGATGTGGCGTTTTATGGTAGGTACGATGTTCTCTGTGCGTGATAGAAGTCACTCTAACTTTATAATTGTCTTCATCGGTTTCTTTCGTTAAGTTGCCTGGCAAACTATTCTCAATCGAGGTTTTTGTTTTCAACACAAATCTGGCATTTCTGTACAAGGGGTTTTGAAAAGTTTCAGTAAAAAAAGTCACCCCCAATGGGAATTGAACTCACAACACCAACCATCACTGGCTAGAATTCTAATGCCTTACCCACTCAGCCAATCTGTCATTCCTTGCCAGTCTCTGATTTTTAGACCCCTATAAAGTCATGCTCTATTGAATTTCGAAATGAAATGAAAGTCCAAAAAGTGAGGTGCAGCATGAAATTTACTTCAGTTTAAAGATGTTCTATTCAATAGATGTCTGGGTGGCAGAGTGAAATAGGCCATTCCCTTCAAATCCATTGATGGTTGGTGTTGTGAGTTCAATTCCCACTGGAGGCAATTTTTTTTTTGCTGAAACTTTTTAGCTGCATGAACACCACTGCGCCGATGGATGCTTCTCTCGAGGATACTTCTACTAAAAGTTTCCTTGAAAAAGATAAAACCTTTGACGTCAATTTTGTACAGAAATGTAAGAAATGCCAGATTTGTTGAAAACGAAACCTCGAATTTTTGAATACTGACTTCATTGGTTCAGAAAAATGGCATGAGGCGGCAATGGCGTTATGCATGTTGTGAGTGGAACGCACAATTTGTTCGACATAAAGGTGCTGATTTTTTTTCACCCGAAGCCATCAATTACTTTCCAAAACTAAATACCACTGAAGACTAAACTGTTGTCAAGCTGATATATATGCTGAGATAGAAGTGAAATATATGAAGTACATATAAATACCAGAATTGAAGATGAAAGTTTTTTTTCAAAAGTAAGCTAACGACCTTGTTTTTTTTTAAAAAATAAGATGACGGAATTAATCAAATTCGTCATGTTTTTTTTCGAGGCATACTGGTTGTCTTTCACTTTGACACCATAGAAAAAAATTTGTCTTTGATAGTAGTCGTCAGCCCAGGGCTCACCACTAAAATAGCAGAACAACTGTGTTCGTTATACTGTGTGAGGTTAATTAATTTGAGCTATTTTTTTCAAATGGTGATAAAATATGATTCCTTAGATTCCAATAGGTACAAATGAGTGATAGTGAATGAATCGGTGATATTGATAAATTATCATGATTATGCCAAAATTTGGTTCTTACGACAAATTATCATGATTATGCCAAAATGACCTCATGGATCTTACGACAAATTATCATGATTATGCCGAAATTTGGATCTTACGACAAATTATCATGATTATGCCAAAATTTGGATCCTACGACAAATTATCATGATTATGCCGAAATTTGGATCTTACGACAAATTATCATGATTATGCCGAAATTTGGATCTTACGACAAATTATCATGATCATGTCGAAACTTGGATCTATCGTCACTTGTTAGATTTTACACGCGCACTCAACTATTTCATGCATTTGGACAGTTTGACACAAAACTTATTACTGAAACCACCTCAGTTTTGCATAAGCCTACGTTTTTCATTTTCCCAAACTCGTCTGCAATCTCAGGGAGGAACAAATTAGTCTCCATCATCATGTGTCATTTCACAAATTGGGACACAACGCGGAGTTTTAACTCTGAAAACAATATTCCTTTGCTCATGGTTAGGGAATGGGATGGGATGTCGGGCTGGTGTTCTGTGGTGGGGCCACACTTTCCATTTAACACCATTGCCACCCATCTCTTTTGTAACCTATTTTTGCTGGGCTGGGCCCCCGAGGTCCTTTACTAATATATGACAACTGTTCTACGGTACAAAGCCTACTGACATGACATTCAAATTTTTAGGTAAGTTAATCTAAAAATTACCAAGTTACCCCCTGAGTACCACCTAATTCTTTATCAACATGACATTTTTCCGCAAACTCTGAGCACACCTGCGATGGATATTTTTGTACAAATAATTTCTTTATTGTTCAACCATTTCGGAAAGTAGCCATTTCATTTACCTTAAATTTAAATAAGATGTTATGAATCTCAAAAATTGAATCCAGGATCCAGGATTTCCCAAAGGGGGGCGCCAACCTACTATTTGACCAATTTTTCCCAAAAACCGCATGAAAATGAAGAAATTTTGACCCGAGGGAGGAGGCGTCCTAGATCCACCTATGTTTATGACTTCCAGTTTTAAGCTGGAAGACGTACAATCTTTATTAAAACTTTCAGATTTAAGACACAGCAATTTGTCTTCTTTCACACGATGCAAATGACTTCATTAATAATTCACAGTTGGGAGGCCATTATTAAATCAAAGCAATGACTGCGCGGTGATAAATGTAATGCAAATCGTTGTGTATGTGACACTTTATGAAATTAAGAATGGGAAAGAAACAAAATTACTCTTATTCATTGTTTTAAACACGTGAAAGGCTTTTGAAATGATAATTTTGTTTCATCACAAAGCACTTTCACAATGTATGTAATAATGGAAATGAAATTAGTGATGAATTGAAATGGCTTAAATTGTCAAAATTGAGTTTAAAAACTCATATTTTTTAGATATTTGGACTTCTGGGAGACTTTTTTATTTTTGGGAAGTGCATTTAAATATTTGCAATTTGAATGAGTATTTACCATTGAAATAGAAAACTGTGTCAGCAATTACTTAAAGTTGCAAAAATGTAGCCGAGGTAGTTAATTAATTTAATATTATAGCCTTTTTCTTACTTTTGGTAATATTTACTTGCTTACAATACTTCTCTTTTTTCAACGCGTCTCAAAATTTAAAAAAGGGAAAATGGAGACTCGATTCAAGTAAATTAAAGTTTTGCTGCTGTGTCTGCTGAGGCATATTACTGGTTGTTATCACAACTGAAAACATTCACATGCGGCTTAGTCTTCATTTAAGAACGTATAAAATTTCATGAAACAAAGGCTTTGAGAGAAAAATTATGGTTGAAATAAGAAGAAAGTTTCGTTCATGTCATCACTGTCTTCGATTTGATTTCATTTTCTGTGACGTTGGAAAACATTTTGTATGGTGTAGGTAAAATGGAGCGCGTCTCGCATCAGCTTCTGTGGCTTTTGTAGGATTGTTTTGCGATCTTATAATTTGCTTTAGCTCATGAGGTAAACCGTAATCACTATCATTTATAATCCCAAATATGCTCAGGAGGTTGTTGCTGTTCCTTTAAATGATATATGTTTTACATGTATGTATTTATGATGACTTTTGATAGCTGCTAACATATATTTGTGACCGTTTTTGGAAAATCTAAGAAAAAGTTCGCTAAGCGATTTTGCAGGATATGTGTGAAGAGTACACAATCAAAAAGGATAACTTGTTTGGCTTAATGTCATGGCTTAATGCACTTGTCTTTGAAGAAGTGTCGGTGATGTGTACTGGTTTCCTCCATTTTAACTCAATTGATGCAATAGAAAATATCATCATTTCTTCATTTGGATCAGCAACTTTAAAATTTTAGAAATAGGTTCATTGGCCTAATTTTAAATTGGAACAATTGCACGCAGATAACTTAAGATTTATTCCATAAGTTATAACCAGAGCCTCAATGAGGCCAGTATGCCCTGAACAGAGGGAGAACTAAGCATCTTCGGAAGGGGGTTAAAACAGGTCCCAGCACATATGATTGGGTGGTTTCACTTGTGGGGGAGGTTGGTCATTCCTTAGTGCTATTTCCAAAGTTGTTTGTTCCAAATACCAACAGGTCCCCAATGTGTAAGCGGGGACCTGAAAAAATAGGAGCATAAAATGTCACAGGCTACACTAGGCCTGGAACCTCTCGCGACCAGGAGATGCCTTTTTAAATGAGCCACAAATACTGAAGTCTCTTTCATATCATAGTTTATTGCCATATGATACATAAAGTCAATCACAGTTGATAAAACCCTTTGAGCACAGCAAATTAAACCCTAAAGCAATAGTGTTTTAAGGGGGCAAAAGCCTCCACTTAACTACAATGATAAATAATGAAAGCCATTTT
>JBCAUG010020088.1:0-10728 GCA_038406175.1 Haplosyllis leylae
TTTTAATAATTCAAGATGGCTGCCATATGAGATCCAATATGGCTGCCAATGGTCCCTGCCATATTTCTTCAAATTTATAGTTTTCCAAACTTTCCGAGTTTTCCGATGTTCGTTTTCCCCCCTTCCCCACCTTGCATGTTACTGTGCATGTTAATTACTGTGTACGGTAGCTGTACGTGACTCACGTGTGTGCGCACAGCTCCCCTTCACCTTCCAAAAAAAGTGACCAAAAAGCCGTCCGTCAACCACATAGGTAGCTCTACGAGCCACCAATTATTCAACTTTGAAATGAAACACATTCACCACAGATTACATAAACATCTTTATTACAACAAACCCATTGATTTTTCCTTCAAAAAATAATTTATGAGAATTCAAATTCAATACATTAGTTTCTCTCTGTTGTTTTCGTTGCCAACCAGATGGTCTTTAACAATGCATTCGCGTTTTTCCGTAATTGAGCTTTATATTCTACAAATACTGTAGATTCTAAAGAATCGCAAGAGAACTAAAAAATTCAAAACAAATTCTAAGTCCAAGAATCAATAGAGCATGACTAAAGGGCTGAGACTTCCAGCAAATAGGGGAATTAGCTCGAGGCAGTAGCGTGCAGGACATGAAAGTCAGAGCTGCCTGGGTTCAACTCCCTCTGGGTGTAACCGGTTTTATTTTATTTTTCTAGTGATTCTGTACTATAGCATCTAAGTCCAATTACGGAAAAACTCGATTGAAATCTACTGTACGTTGTCTAGTGTGCAGTGATGTTACGCAGTGGGAATGTTTGCTACGTCAAAACAAAAAATTCCAGCAACAAAAGATTACCCCTTTATGAGCATTGAACCTAGGACCTCAGTCATGTGGATCCATTATTCTCCTCTCTGAGCTATCAAGGCATGTGCTACTTGAGAGATCTAAGATCTTTATATTGTCATATTCTATTGGTTGGTGCATGACAAAAGACAATTTGGAAATATCCAAAGGAACTGTCTGTTTGTGGAAAACTCGATTGAATTCTTTAGAATGGCATTACTTTTCTTCCTTCTGTAATTCTAGAACAGACTTATTCAAAATTAGCCCTTCAAAGAAATTCCAAATAGACATGTAAAATAAAGTAAATTAAAACATATTTCACTTTTTCTCTATCTCTTTAAAGGAATTCTTAACGTAATGATTTCCTTTCTTTGTAGAGGATGACTGACTATTCCAAAGAAGAAATGGAATAGGGAAGCGAAAAAGAATAGGTAGGTAAAAATTGGGTTGTGGGTATTGTCCTATCTTGCATCACCATGCAACAATTATAGGGGTTACTGACACTTTGCCAAAATGAAGCAGTGGAGGTACTATGAAGTATCTAAGAGACCCTGCTATTTGCACTCATCAGTTACTTGCACACCCACCGGCTTCCGACCCCTTTCATTTTGAGTTTTTCACGATAAGTAAATCTGACAGATCTGTCAGATAATAATAATAATAATAATAAATATTTATTGTCCATTTATAAATACATGTGACGTACTTTTAATGTTCGCTAATAATGTCCATTTATAAATAATATAATAATGTCCATTTATAAATAATAAATAAATTTATAAATAATATAATAATGTCCATTTATAAATACATGTGACATACTTTTAATGTTCGCTAAATCTTAGGACAATGGGTTACCATTAAACTGAATAGTTATCCACCGTGGTGGTTGGCACCCTGCTAGAAAATAACGGTAAAATTACGGTGAAAGAAACAGAAAATAAGTGATATCTACAATGATGTTGATGTTATATCCAGAACCGCAAGGACTTTTATCAACTACAACGAGTGATACATCCAGAAATGTGAAGACATGAAAAACATGAGTTTTGAGGATTTAGTTGACACACAGTAAGGAGCCCATTTCTTTGTTGCATCTCGAACTGCGGGCTTTATCGTGTGTTGAGTTGTCAATTACAGATACATAACTGCTAGATTTCATAGCTTCAATAAACAAGAACGTGTTACAACTAGAACTACTACTTAACAAAACTCCGGTTAACAATATAAATGTAAATTACTCAGGTTACTTCTGAGTATTTGGTTTACGTTTACAAGCATCCTTGTTGGCCAAATGCCTACTTTTTTGTATATGATATTTGAACTGTTTACCACAAAACTGACATTGATAATGACCGATTTTGTCATGTTTTCGCATGTGTTGGCATACATTACGAATATCGGTGTTCGAATAAGTACAATAATCGCACTTTATTGGTTTGATTTTATGAGTTAAGACATGCCGTTCTAAGTCGCTTTCTCTTTTGAAGACCTTGGCACATGTCCTGTGGTTACATTTTTGAGTACCATGGCACCTGTGAGTTATACGGTGTTCATCGAGCTTACTTTCAAATGCAAAAGTCTTCCCACAAGTACAACACGGGTACTTGTTGGTAGTGTGCATTACAGAATGTCCTTTCAAACTGTCCGGATTGGAAAAGGTTTTTCCGCACTGTTTACACTTAAAAGCACGAGGCTTGGCCTTGTAATGTTTGTTAAGTTCTTTGGTTGTTGTTGTTCTCTTGTTGCACAAATGGCATTTAAATGTATGTGACTTTTTGATGCAGTGAATGCCATGAGTTTTTGTTTCAAACACTGCTTTGCTTTTGATTGATGTCTTGTCTTCCGTTGGTGGTTCAGGAGGGTGCACTGTAGTGTCACTTGGTACGGCCTCTGAAGCATCATCAATTACATCCACGGCATCCTCGTCACTTTTGGTATCTAAACCCACTGTGGACAAAGTTCTGGTCTTAGGTTTTTCTGTTTTAGTTTTTTGCGCTTCCATTCTAGAGGCAGACGGACCTGATCCAGGTCTCTTTGATGACTTTTTATGACTACGCTGTTTGAGGACTTCAGTGTTGCTGTCACTAGATGATTCAAAGTATGTAACTCATTTCCTCTCATTGGATGGTCTATTTCCAGTTTTAGGTTTTTCGGGATGAGTTCTCATGAAATATGAACTTGCTTCTTTCTCCTCTTCATTGAGGTTTGCGGGCAGTTTCATAACATGCATGTCAATCATGTCCTGAGTTAATTTGCGCACTTTAACACTACATTCTTTATTGAGAATGTCCGGTACCTTTGTGTGCACAGATGAAGCCTTCGGTGGATCACTGGCCTGTTTATCTTCTTTATTGCTGGTTGTTTGGTTGCATGTAGAACTGGTTGAAGGTACGGGTATAGGTTTGTTACCTCCAGAATTGCTCACTGTGTTGATGACGGCTGTATGTGTGTTACATGCAGAACTGGCTATGGTTACTTTGATGCATCCAGAACTGCCGGGCTGGTGTCTACCAGAAATAAGATGCAATTTTTTAAGAATTATTACAAATTATATCTTTAAAGTAAGGGTTTGTGAACAGACAAACACCTATAAAAACATAACTTTTGCTTGGACTACGTCGTTAATAATTCGTCGTGAAATGATTAAAATAGCCTGGCAAAGGAGTTCAGCTGCGTTTTGAAAGATAAATTGCACATCACGAAACAGTTCTGTTGATGCAACAAAACTCTTGTACACATCCCATAATTCACTTCACACAAAAGGGAATTGTTAAGTTAGATTTAAACGTTTGAACGAGAGTCGTTTTCAATGTTTCGGAAATCGTGACGAACATGTTGGATCACCACGTAATTAGACTAATGGATCTCCCCGCCATTCGTTCAGCGTCCCAACAGACCGGCGTCTAATGACGTTGACCTAAGAGCACAGACCTTGTGTCTTGAAGATGTCTCAAGGATTTTGTTGGAATCACTTCTTTGGTAGACCTACTCCTGGCGATTCTTGATTTTGGAAACCGGAAGAATTTCATTTGATGAATGCAGCTAATTGAGCTTTACCCAAATGACTTCAATGAATCACGACAAAAGCAGTATGCTTACCAGGAATAGCCCGTCACTGATATTAGTACTATTCACAGTGGTGAGTGATGATACATACCTATCTAGGTAGATTCGTAAAGAGAACGTACTTTCTGTTACTATCGCTAGGAATGTAACTGTGTCCAGATAGGTAATGCCAAGGTAACAATACCACTTTTGCATTTTGTATGATTCGCAAGCAGTGTAACCACCCCATGTTTAAGAACACGGAATCTATTCTACAGCCCTCCTAATGTTTTATTTGGTTGCAAAATCTAACACAGCAAAAAGATTCCTTATTATTTTCACTCTGGATAAATTCGGATTGAGGATTCTGAACTTAAAAATTAAATCACCGTTTGATTATCTTATCACCGCATCCTCACCCCAACAACACCATTACAAACACTACAACTCCAGTTTCCATGACAATACTCATCAGTCTTGAAACTCAGTGAAATGCTTCTCGATGTCAGAGAAGGCGGGCGGGTAAGGTCAGTTCACACGATTAGTTTGTATCGCAATCGTGTCAAAATGTTAGGTATAATGCCCCCATATTCCTTTGCAAATATTCTCTGCGTTAGTTACAGTCACCGAAAAGTGTTTTGAAAAGATTTGCCAATGGGAGTTTTCCTAAAATTGAATTTGGTAGTCATGTAATGATCACATTTCAATCACATCAACCCATCCTCAAATGACCGATCAGTGTTCTTCTGTCAGACGCACATTCAGCCAATCAGCTGCCATTACATGATCCATGGTTATTTTGAACCAATTAGAGTGAAGGTGTAAGCATTCAAGTATGAACAATATTCCTACTCATGCCCCTCCAGCCCCCAGACATTGTGTATGGTCCTAATGTGATGAAGGTGGTTTCAATCTAAGTTAGTCAGCTCAACTACCTCCCTTTTAGAAGGAAGGTATCAAATGGCATTGGGGACTCATGGCATCTCTCTGGGTCATTAAGGAACTACTTGGCAAGGTTCACTTGGTATGCTCAAGGTTAGGCTTACCATATATAAGTGGTGTGTGCACCTTTGAAAGTAGTACCACTAGAGTAGCCACCAAATTGATATGCACCGTTAGCAACAGCAGGAACTTCTCAGGTAATCAGGAACAGTGGTCTTAATTCCCTTCTATGGGATCTGTTGGAATTGTGTCTTAGAAACACTTTTAGGCCATTTGTATCATTCTGGACAGACTTTTAAGATCCAATAGGGTTAGAGCCCACAGTCCTCCTGTTGACTTTACCTTTTAATGCTTGTGTAAGTACATATGTAATGGACATGTAAATACACTGGTTGTGTAAGCCTCCCGCCCCCCCCCCAGATGGCTGCAGCACCTGTATGTTCAAGAAGCTCTCTTCTGCAGTCATTGAGAGCTTAAAGGCTGTAAAGAAGCTAATTGTTTGTGTTCTTCACCAGTGTGAGCACTTCACCAGAGGTACTATCCATGATTCCTGGCAGACACAGGTGGCCCTCAGCTTGTCATCCCTCTATCGCATTCCAGGCATTTCACAGCTAATTTCGTACCAATGCACAGAGACGCCTATAAACATCTGCTGTTGTCCCTGGGATACTAGAACTGAATGTTTTTATCACCCTCCATTAGACCAGGCCTCAAGAAGTAATATTGGTGAAAAATATTCAAAAGAAGTTAAGTTTTCTGTGAACTGTCCGTAAAATGTATCAAAATACAATAGACATTGGTTCATCCGTTTCAATAATAAGTCCATAGCGCACACTAAACTTGTAGAGCTTAATGGAATTTTGTTTTTCGGTTCCATGCCTGTGAGATTGATTTCATTTTGGTGATTTCCTGCCTGAGTATTATTTTCTGAGTGAGAGGAAAATGACTAATGACAAAATGACAAAATGATGAAGATGTGTATCAATATAGAAAACTTGATGATTCCAAGATTGACAAGTTCAGACATCTGAACTGATCTGCACTTAAGGTTTGCAAGGAAACCTGTTCTCCAGACCGGAAGCTGCTCCAACTGCACGACTTCCGGTCACACAGGTCATGGATCGTCTGGCTTACAGACAACATGCAACCCGATGCCTGTGCCTGAGGCAATTACTGTCTCACTGACCTATTGCCACTGGCAATTGTAATTCCATCCAGAAAATGGCTCTCTCGCCTAAGACCAGGTTTCTTCATTAATTTCTATTTGAAAGACTAAGTTCCACATGATGTAAATGGATTTTTTTATGGTTGCCACGGACCATCAATAATAATAAATCATTGGCAGTACATCAATAAAATGGTGAAGAAATGTGGTCAATGGAAATGAAATGAAGCCGATTTAACCGAGCTTAATACAAATCCTGATTCTCTGAACTTTGTCCCTCCTTTTTCGACAGTTCCACAACCTTCTCGCTCGGAGTTTTCATAAAACAGCCGAAACTGGCTTTACCAGTGGCGATTCTAGTGGGGGGGGGGGGGGCGTCCCTCGTGCCCCTCTCTGGGGAAAAATTTCTTCATTTTATATATTTTTGGGGGAAAATTGGTCAAATAATGATTCCATCCAGAAAAAGGCTCTCTCGCTTAAGACCAGGTTTCCTCGTCTTGGAAATCCTGGATCAGCCACCGTTTACCTCGTAAAAACAAAAAATAATAAGAAAAATAATAAAAGAAAAAATCCAGCAACAAAGCATTACCGCAGTGAGCTCTGAACATCTTGGCTTAGTTTTCATTTGTTTTGTCTGAATCTTTAAGATCTTTCTCTAGTCATCCTTAAAATCATCGAGGGTCAAGTGGTGCACGAACAAAAGATCTCTCAAATAGCACATGACTGGCTAGCTCAGAAAGAAGAGCATTAGACCTGAATGGTCCCAGGTTCAATTCTCACTGGAGGTAACATTTTGCTGCTATTTCTTTTTTTTATAATAAAACTTTTGATGTTGGTATTGCCAATTTTGTGTATTTTTGAAAACCTTGGATGTGCAATGTGTCCATTCTATTTTACCACTAAATTCTTTGCCCACATGTTCCAGCCAAATCCTCTGGGAGATTTTTAGTCTGCAGAAGTGTATATATTTAATATGATGATGGTTTGATGAAGGTAAATGGAGGATCATAAATATTTCACAATTGATCAACATCTGTGAAAGTACCAATTTAACGTTTCTCAGCCACCACTTTGTAGTCTACTTTCCCGTAAATCTACTCCTCCCATCCAATCACAGCTCAGTACAGAAACCACGTGGATAAATCACCAGACGGAGAGTAGGATTATCTGCACAAAATGACTGAGTAATGCTCCACGTAGAACCCTATATTTTACTTGTACGTAAACGCATAAAGGCCTGTTCACAACGTAACGTTGACGGGCGGCACCTTTTTATCTATTTGACGGGCACTGTGACGGGCAGAATGGGTTGCACACCCATTCAACGTGGTGTTTTTTACGTTGATGGTAACGTTGACGCTGGGTGTGAAAGGGGCCTTAATATACCCAAAGGGATCTGAACAAAATCTATTGCGCCATTGATGTTGCAACTACGAATCTGCATTGTGATGGAAATTAACATTGTGATGAAGACACCAGTTCAGAGGAATACCCCTTTGGTCAGTTGTGGACGAAGTGTTATTCATGTTTTCAAGTCCTGCTATGAAGTAGCAAACCAAGCACAAAGCCCTGTGTGGATTAACAAAGCCTGAATACACTGAATACAGTAGTTCACGAAGGGCAGTGCGGCTATTTTTACAGTACATTGATTAAGCATCTCATCCTTTACATTGTTTTCAACAGATGCGTGTTATAACGTCTGGATGAGCATTAATGGCCCCATCATGATGTAATAGATTCTATAATGATGTTTACTGTTGGGAATAAGATTATCCGTGGGATTTATAGAGAAGTGTAAAGTAACTTTGAACTTACAGCACCAACTCACTCAGTTCCTTGTTTCGAACATAAACAAAACAACGAAGACATTTGAGATTTTACTATTGAATCTACTCACCAAAGAGACAAATTATTCCTCTTTTATTAAGACAAAATTCACTGAATTCCGTATCAAATATTAGTTGTTATCAAAAGGGGCATTATTCAAACTCGCAACCGCCTGTGTGGCAAACCAAACTGCTACCACACAGACAGCGTGTCATAGGTAATAGATAGGATCTTTAAATTGAGTCAAATTGAGCCAGCATTGATTCTGTCAGATTCGGTAAATTTAATAAAATTATTCAATTTCGGAAACTCTTTTGTATTTGAAAAGGACTATTTCTTCTGATAGCCAAATAGACTCTATGATAAAAGGAGTATTAATAGCAATAGTGCCTTGAAGTAAATTTAATTGCATTTTTTTTCAAAATTTAGAGATTTTCGTCTAATTAGACAAATTAGATATAGATCTAAACACTGGACTTATTTAACACTCCTCAACTAAAGATTTGTCTATAGTGTGATGGTTAAGGCAGTCAGCAAACTAATCAGGGGGTCTAGGGTTCGAATCCGACTTTTACACAAAATTATTTTGTCCAATTTATCTAATTAGACAAAATGATTTTGAAAAAGTTGGAATAATTCGTTCCCCTCAAATCGAATAAGAGCCGATGAAGATTCTGTTGCTAGGATACAAGCAGTTGATTTAAACCGGCCGCATTCTCACACTTCCGCAAAACTTTGAGCTTCAATGGAAGGATGCGCGATTTAATCAACTTGATTATGTAATTAAGATAACTTGGCTTGATATCAAAGTGGTTCTGTTCTATACAATCATGACTGCCATCCAAACATTAAGGATGTTACATCTGGTTTCTTTTCAAAACAACAGATTCCCGTCTAATTCTGCGGTTCATGAAAGATACGATTACAGCATCCTGCTGGAAGTTCAGGAAATTAACCAATCAATAATTAATTCAACTAACTCACAGTTGACCGTGATAGATGTTTTAAACGTAGTTTGAATAGGAGGATCTTTCACAATACTGAAACTTCAGTGGGAAGTTACTGACTTTGTGTGGAGCTGCGTGAGAGAGTTTTCTTCTAATGGCTTTCACTGAATTCAGCAAATTCATTGAATCCTGACAAAATCCAAAATTAATATGGCTACCAAAGGTAGTTCATATCTAGCAACAAGTATGTTACCAGTGGTAGCAGTACTAAGAGCATTTCACCACTGCCTCTGGTTTGATGCCTATTGCCACTCACCACATTGAATAGATACCAAACCAGAGATAGTAATGGAAATTTCTTTTATATCCATTGTGAGATATGGGCTGTCTCTGGTAACCATACTACTTTTGGCTTTAGTCAATATTCACTGAACTCAATGAATTCAGCGAAAGCCGTTTAGAGAAAAGCTCTTAAAGGTTCGAATGACACTGTCGTAACATTATTTATCAAATTTGTTTAATAAGACAAAAGAGGTACTGGAATTCCTGATTATTTGTGTCTGGGTGTGCATGTGTCTGTTTCTTTGCCTGTCTGTATGTTTATAAATGCCCACGACCATACAGTGTTGCATGATACAAAAATCCACTGAATGGGTACACGCACCACATCACGTTCTGTCTCTAATGTGTAAATGACAAGCAACTCTACCGGACGGTAAAGCTCTGTTTACACGTAGCGTTTGCGTCTGCGTCAAAACTTTAACATTGTGCTGATGGAAAATGCAGCGAATGGGTTCAGACCCATTCTCTGCATGTGCGTTTGTGTCACCATTGGCTCAATACAAAACTTAAACGTAAATGTTGATGCAAACGCACACGCAAATGTTACGTGTAAACAAGCCTTAAAATCTTAGAACGGTCAATCTCCATGTCTTTACCCAAACTTTGTTACATCTCCCATGTGAAGAACTTTACTTGTATGGTATTCTGTTCATTTTAATTCTGTGTCAAGGAAAGATCATACCTGCTCAATTAGTGGACATCCTGCCAGATAGTGAGAACGAAATTATAGCACATGTAATACTTAATGTTGGATATAACTTTGTGCAGTTAGTCCCAAATGGAAGAGAAATTCACTGAATTCAGCGAATTCAGAGAATCTGAAAGATAACGGAAGCACAAAATGGGATTAATTTAAATATTCTCTCTGTTACCTGTACCTTCCTGGTACTGAGGTAGAATCCTGGTCTCTCACACAAGAGATAGTGGGTTCGAATATCAATTTATACAAAAATATTTTACAAAATTCTGTAGATTCTACAAAATTAGATTCTGTAAATTCTACAGAATTTATTCAGGAAACATTTGGATATGACTGAACAGAGAATAGAGACTGAGAGTTTCGATCGCCCGAATCCTTGAGGGCGAGAAGTTACTCATTCCGTGTAAATCGTACCTTCCTTCATGGAAACATACAATCAATTGTACTCGATGCTGAAACATGAACGATGTGATGAAAGGCCATTAATACTGGATACTAATACTGAGCTCTCAGATCTTCAGGGTAAGGGTAAGCCAAACCATGTTCATACACAAGGCATAAGACTTATGTCTGTCAAGTTGAACTCAACAAGTGGTGAAGATATTTCGCAGTGGTTCAGTAGGGACCTTTGTTCTGGAGTGATCGTAGATTTATGGATAGGCTTACTTGGAAGATGTTCAGGATAAGCAAAGAACTTCGGATCAATGTATTGAGTAAATTCAATAGTAACTGTGTTCAGGAATCCAACAGTAACTGTGTTCAGGAATTCAACAGTAACTGCGTTCAGAAATTCAACAGTAACTGTGTTCAGGAATTCAACAGTAACTGTGTTCAGGATTTCAACAGTAACTGTGTTCAGGAATTCAACAATAACTGTGTTCAGGAATTCAACAGTAACTGTGTTCAGGAATTCAACAGTAACTGTGTTCAGGAATTCAACAGTAACT
>JBCAUG010020099.1:0-10728 GCA_038406175.1 Haplosyllis leylae
GCACGCGAATATCATTCTCTAAACAGAGAACACAACCGGAAAACTCAGAACTCAAACTCTGTGAATATCGCGTCTCTATTTCTGGCATTTTTGTACAAAATTGACATCAGGGGGTTTTAAAATCAACAAAAAAGAAATTTTTGTCCAGTTGGAATCGAACTCACAACACCAACCATCAATCCATTAGAAGGCAGATGCCTATTCCACTCTGCCACCAAGACATGTGTTGAATGCTCCAATTCACTTTTTGAACTTTGATCATTGCTAGAATCAAAAGAGCATGACTTTATAAGGTTCTAAAAACTTGAGAGTGGCAATGAATGAACGATTGAGTGGGCAAGGCATTAGAATTTATTTTTGCTGATTTTAAAGTCCCTTGATGTCGATTTTGTACAAAAATGCCAGAAATGTCAGATTTGTATTATCCAGGAAAAACTCGATTGCTTCACTATTTTGTATTAGTAAATGTTTGCTGACCAAGGTTGTGATCAAGACCCTCTATCCATATCTGAACGTAATGATATATTGTCGCAAAAAAAGGTTAAGATCACTTGCATGTCAATATCAAGCTCATGCAAAGACAAGATCATTCCAAGGTAGAGTCTGACGGTATTTGTCTTTCTAGCTTGGAGCAATTACCTCTTAGTCTTTATCCTGATTCATGGTATTTTAAATCCTCAGAGACTGCACTCACCTTTTCTTGATGGAATAGTCACAAAATAGTCTTCATGTGAAGAAATTATTATGAATATTTTTATTCCAATATTGAATTGTGTTTATCAAAATAGTTCCTGACAATGAGTTTTCGGTTGTACAGGGTTTCTTAACTGAATGCCGATTGAAGAGAACTGCCATAAACGTTGTTAATGCAACAGCTGCATCTCACGCAATGCAATTCCATGTGTCGGTACATTTAACAAATATCCCTCAGACCTATTGAAGCTGTTGAAACGTTATGTTTATTGCAGCTGCCTCTGTTCAAAGTAAACTAGATTCTCTATTGATCTTTAGCTAAATCAGTAAATGCAATAAACCTTTACGCCATTCACTCATGTACGGCGTGCTGCTGCACAAATAGTTCCTGTTATCTATACTTTTTTCCAAAATGATTATCACATCTTGTTAGGTGGGTTAACACCAATAGCCAATTCATCTTCCGTTTTTTTCGTGCGGCACAAAAACATTGGAGTATCAAGTTTAAAGCTTAAATTCACAGCACTTTAAAAATAACTTATTTGAAATCAATTTAATTTCTTTCTAATTTTCTCAACATCTCTGTAGTGTCAATAAAAAAACACAGCGCAGGAGAAACAAATTCAAACTGAAAAATTGTTGAGAAATCTAAAATGATTTCCTTGTGATCTCTGTACTCATTCATTTCTGCACTGACGTACATCCTCAAACAAGCTGTGTATCCTCAAACAGGCTACCTAATTATTTAATTTCTCCAAATCAAGGTGAAACATTCATCACCTAGGGTTAAACCTCACATTCCTTTGCTTTCCATCGCTCTAGCAAGTTAATCTATTCCTCTTCTGACAAGCTGATTCTACATGTTTCCCATCGTATTTCATTACCAATACGATATTCACAGAGATATGAAAATGAGGTTGTGAAGATATATTAGATAATTAGTACTATTCTATATTATTGCGCACTAAATTACTTCGGAACATGATACCCGAATAATTTCTCAATTGTGCTGTGCAGTAAAACATAGACAACTTTCAGTGTAATGCTAATATTTTTTTAATATTTAATATTTTTGCTATTGCACTTAACAGGTACACAAATTCAGGTGACTTTCCACTTTATAATTAATTAAAATCAGAATTTCCATGAAGAAAATCTCAAAAGAGAGAAGAAAACCATCTCTGAACTGACGTGAATCATTGACAGAAGTTGATACATTGTCATAATGTCCCTCCCCTTGAAGCTGTGACTCAAGAATCAAAATCAAATTGGCAAAGATTTTTAACCTGGATACTTGACTTTCTCTCCAATTCTGCTTTAATAAATATTAAATGAGTTGACAAAGATTGCAACACACCACTCCCTTTAAACAGGAGAAAGGAATGCAGTACTTCACTCAGTATCCACATTGTACATAATAACAAAGTAGTTAAATTCTCTGCTAGTGCTCCAGGAAATATTAGCTGTGGTATATATTTCATCAGCTAATATTACATTTTGACACACATTGTAGGTGTGATGTATTATAAGTCCACCTTAAGTGAAAAAATTATCAAGAAGTTGCTTAGTACATATAATATAACCGACTTCAATTTTTTGTACACAAATGTCTTGAATTTCTATTTATTTGAAATATGGTTCTTTCTTGGGGGAGGATTACAGTAATATACAAATAATAATGCCTTAATTCCTACCATTTGCCAAGATCATGAGAATAAACATCCTGAATCTTCAATTTTGACAACCTTTAATTTTGACTCCACTTGTACTTACTGGAAATCGTAGTATCCTTCAACCCAGAAAATTACCGTTTCCGTGACGATTGTAGATTTAACTAAAATCACCATTCGTTCTCCAGTAAACCATGTAACTGTGCGGCTAAATCTGAATGCGGTGAAGGGAAAACTCATTGTAAAGAGGCACGGTCGCAACATATAATTGAGAATAGTCTATTCAATTCAATAACGACTTGATTGCTTTTACACTGGACAATGTTTGAATCAGCAAACGATAAAGAATCTATTTGAGTTTTCCCAAAATGAATTTCACTGAATTAACCAAATTTAGTAAATCAGAACAAAATCCGAAAATGGTATGGTATTACATACCTCTCTGTAAACAAATGTATTTCTGGTAACAGTAAGAAGGTAGATCTAGAAGGTAGATCTACATTTTTTTTACTCTGTCAGAGTAGATTGCCACAGACTACTCTGAATAGATTTCCACCTACAGGGTGGAAAATTTTCCTTTTTTGATAATGATTGGCAATTTCTCATTCGCAACTTGGGACACTTTCTTTTGGAATTTTTGTTTTGTAAAAATTGGACATACGACACCTTGAGATATATCCTATGATTTATATTGGTCATTTTTTAAATATGTCAATTTATGATGATTCCAGGACCATTTGAGTACTTCAAAAAAAAAACCTTCAAAAAATCAAAGTTTTCTCAATATTGGAGTGACAGCACCCCCATTGGCTAATAGTTAAATATGTTCACTTAATTTGAACACTGAATACATTCAGTAACTATGTAACAATTTCATGATCATGGCTAGCCATGTCCCACAGGAAAATGAACGTTATCGCATTACATGGTAATGTTTGGTTTTTAGGTGTGTAGTTATTTTAGGTATGTCGTACAGTTTTGTCCTATACAGATGTAATGTCAATGGTTTTTTTCTTTGTTGGATGAAAGTGAAAAACATTTGACTATGGCTATATTACCATGAATATGTCATGTATCAAAAAGTCAAACAGCCTGACTATGAATGATTTTCATAAAGTAAAAAAAACTGACACATAATTTTGGGGTATAAGGTGGTCATCAAGAATTCTCAAATGTACTTGTAACATGTTTGTACCAATTTTGATGACCTTCACATGTGACCTCAAAATTGACTTCATTATTTTTGAACTTTTGTAAGTTTTTTGTGAACCTCATCCACAGTCAAACTGTTTGACTTTTTGACACTTTAGTTGACATATATTTGACAAATGACTTATTACTTAGACCACCTCAGCCCGTCACAGGGCTATTGCCGGACATGGGGTATCGCCGGTAACCATCTCACTTTTAGGCCTTTGTACGATTCGTTGATTTTAGGGAATTCAACAAAAGTCATTTAAAAAAAACTCCATTGTGTTCGGAGTGCACCTTACAAACATTCACTAAATAAGTTATTGTATTTGCTTGTGACTTACGTCAATCACATGAATTTAACCGGGACCCCTGACATTTGAAATGATTTTGTAATTTTGTTTCATCTTGACTAGACTTTTTGTGTATTACGAGCAAAAGGTTAATTGCAATTGTAATGGTTTGTCTTGTAGGGAACGACTGAGATTTGAAGTATTTTTTATCTCGGGCATGAAAAAAATGTTTTTTGTTATTTTCTGATTCTAAAGATCAGATAACAGAGAGTACTAATCAAATATGTTGCAAGTGTGCGAAAGATTTTATCTCGGCAGAATAATTGGTTTATTCCGTAAACCTTTCCAGTGTTCTGGCTCGCTTTTACCATTAATTTACAGACTGTTTTATCCTCATCTGCGTACTTAGAAGAAATAGGTTTGTATGAGTATCTCTTTAACCCGGGGGATTCTAGACTAAAAGCAATTCCAAATACTAAACCCACAATCTTGGGAAAAACTTGCAGTGAGAGCTGTGAACAAAGTGTTGTCAATTGCATGTAACAATGTGAAGCACACCGACCATGACCCCCGCTCCTATTCCTCATGTTACCCTATTGATTTTACTAGACTAACCCTAGCCAGGTGGGGAGAAGCAGACCAGGGACTCCTTCCTGACTTGTTCTTCCTCTGGTCCTTCTGACCTGGGAATAGGGCAGGTCCCCCACCTTCCTAATCTGGGAAGGAAGGGGTAGAGCAGGTGCCCCATTCACTTGACTTGGGGAGGGGTGGGGCAGTTCCTCTACCTACATGACCTGGTAAGGGGGTCCCTCCCCAGGTCAGGTAGGTGGGGTACTCACCCTGCCTCAACCCTGGTGGAGGTAAAGATGGGTTCCCTATCTACCTGACTGGGGAAAAGAGGGCAGGAAGGGAGCAGAGCAGGCCCCCACCTACCTAACTTGGAGAGGGGTGCGACAGTTCCCCACCTACGTGATTTGGTGAGAATCAGGGTTAGGGCAGGATGGGCCTCCAACCTACATGACCTGGTGATGGGGTCAGTGTCAGGGTAGGTGGGCTCCCTACATACCTGACCTGAAGGGGTGGTGGCAGGTCCCCTACCTACCTGACACGTGGAGTTTTGGCAGGGTGCCCCCCCCCCCCAACGCCACCTGATCTTGGAAGGGGATAGAGGGCGGGTGGGTGCCCTACATACCTGACCTGGTAAGCAGGCAGGACAGGTCCCCTCCCCATTGACAGAATCACAAGCACCTGTGAAAACATTACCTTTCCTCGCACTATGTACGTGGTCGACAAAAATCAACGCTATTTGAAATAAATATTAGACCTCTCTTTTGCATAACTTTAAAAGTATCCACGATTTATACTTTTTAAAATAGTTTTGTTCTCGTACATTACTAGATAGCCTGTTCACACAATGCATGTGAGAACAAAGTCCAATCGCTATCTGCCGGGCATATTTTACGATAATTTCTAGTAATGCATGACAAAAAGGTATACATTTCAATGTGCCTTGATCAAAATAGAAAAAGGAATATACCGAATGGCACTTTATCAGATCTTCTCAGTATGGGACATACCTCAATCAAACCGTCTGTTGTATCGACTACTTTGATAATGAGTAGTTGAAATAGTCTTCCAGAAAAAGAACTCATTTGTTCACCAGAATAAATTTGTCAATCATATGAAGCTGATTCGAGCCACGGTTTGAACATTAGCAAGCAATCTCCTGACTCCTAAATTCTGATCTACGCTCCAAACGTTAAGCTGCTCTCAAATAAACTTCCTGCATAAGCCTACAGTATCAAAAACAATTCATCAGATCGAGCAAACTTGGAAAAGCCGTTGTTCAATTTACATTTAACGTAATTTGGACTCTTGACTACACTTATTCATAATTTGTAAAAAAGAAAAATGCTCTTGCAGTTACAATAGTCGAATGATTGATCCGTTACGGTACAGTTACGGTATTGAACAGTTTTAAATTCGGAAGTTCGTCGATTCTGTATCTCATCATTTTTCTTACATTCTATTATTAAAACTCTTAACACCTTACATACATAACAACATATCATATGTATTGTAAATTGGGCTTAATGTGTCAACATTGTCAAGAGGTTACATATGAATGAAATATGATAAAAAGTTTACTTATTCAGAATTCTTAAGCAAGATGCCATTTTTAGCACGGTAACGGGTTCTTCAATATGCTCACTTGTTATTAAAATGCTGACTGTTAAGCAACTGTTTCTGAAATTACATCCAAGGCTCTATCTTATGGCATCCATTTCGGAGTGTGGCACAGAAAGCAATTTACTACAAAACTTGACATTTTCCAATCCTAGTGTTTTCAAGCCAACCCAGTCACAATTATGGGCAGTCCAAAAACATAAAAAATATAATGTCTTAAGGGTGGAACCCTCTTAGGAATATTAAAGATATGCAAAACTACTCACAGCTATTGGTTACTACCTAGATAACAGAGATTTGGAATGCAGATGATCACTGAGGTGTAACAGTCTAAACAGTGAAGTAAAAAAGTGAATATTCTTGGCGTTATTGAAAAAAAATTTTAGTGTCAAATTTTTTGATATCCATACCACACCTATCAAAAATTCCATTCCCACTAGCAGATCCAGGGACCCCCAACCCCCAGATTTAGAGGTCCCAGTGTACAATTTGGAGGCCCCAGTGCACAATTTAAGAGCTAAACAATGAACTTTAGGGCCCTTATTTTATATTTTTCAAAAAAGGTTCCAGCTTTACTTTGCTTGGCATGAATATTATATTTCTTTTGCATTCTTTCACTCTGCTCATTATCTCATATTTCATCTTCTTATGTGCATACCTCTACATTATATTGACTCAAGCCACAGCCTTTCTTATCTGTAAAGATTGACGTAAAGTAGATCTATTTTTGCATACATTACTGCACAAAAAATGTCTGAGAATTGATAAATATTTTATGTAAAGTTGTTATGAAATCTCAACAAAAAGTACTCAAGATAGTAGGAACATACACATTTTGTAATGTGCGTTCATAAATGTAAGTTAAAATGTTTGAAGAAAAAGTACCAGTAAAAGTTGGAGAATGCAACAGCTTCTGGGACCTTAAGTAAGTCCCAGACCCCTGGCTGACAGACTAATGTATCTGCAAATGAAACCAAATGAACAAATAAGACCCTTAATCTTCTCAGATAAAAGAAAAGGAATATTGCATTGATTAAAATAGCCAGAATCTTTCATATTGAAATAGATATTTTGTAATGAAATGTACATTAAAAAATGAAGAAAAGTACCAGGAAAAGTGGGAGAATGCATATTTGGCAGATAAATGTGCAACAGCTTCCAAGGCCGTAAGGTAGGCTGTGGACCTTGGCTAATATTGACTCACTTCCCTTACCTGACACCACTTCACTTTGTCAGCTAAATCTTAGAAAAAATTTCTGGGCCTACCCCTTGACCAAATTCTGGATCTGCTAGTAATTCCTCGTGGGTGAAAGGGAGATCTTGCACGGGTCACAATCCCATGCAAATGATAGTGGTCAACCTTGGCCCCTGTTAAGGGAAAGGAAAATAAATGATTGATAAGAGGTTTGAACCAACTCGAGGCTCTCACAAGGAAGTATTAAACTGGTATGAGAGTATGGGGGATGGAGGAAGTATTCATGCACCAGTTTGGGTTTATCTATTTAATGAAATTGGTATATCTTTGTTGAGTTGCAAAAATGTTTTCTAGCTGACAAAAAGTATTCAAAGTGTTTAAAGCAGCCCAGTTTGTCATGTTTTGTTAATTGTTGAAAGTACATATTTTGATTCATTAAAATTACAATTTAACTTATTTGATTTATTTACATAACATTGAATTATGAACATTTTTATTAAAGATTTTGAATAATATGAATGCTCAAATGAAGGCTTTGAATTAAAATTACTCCAAGTTAAAAAAGACAGAAATTATTTGAATTATCCACTTTTTCATTTTGGCGTGTTTAAATTAAATTTTAATTTCTATTACTCTAGGAATAGAAGTGCTTTAAAGTAATTAAAACAGTCTCAAACTCAAATAAATTAACACGGAGCTCATCAGATTGTGCCAGAACGCCAGAATTTATATTAGAATGAATAAACTATTAAAATAGTTGATCAAATTCAGATTTTCACTACATAGAACAAAATTCAAAAAATTCTCAAAACTACCAGATTTGTCTGCATACGAAAATGTCGAATGCATTATATTATTCAAGGAAAATATGGTGAAAATTACCTGTCAATATCACATTTATAAAATTAATTCCTAAAATATCGACGAGTCTGTGTTGTGTTGTTGCGTTACAAACTTCCTTTCATTGCATCTCATCACAAAATAAACCTGCAATCGGATGCACAAAAGCATTACATTTCAACAAATGGGGCAGGCAAACATCTATTGTTGTACCCATGTACATGAAATTTGTATTTCTCTCATTATGTGCATGTTATTTATCTTCATATCATATATCCATCCTTCTTCTATTGTTTGAGTCACGCGCCAGACACATTCCAATTTACACCTTAAACAGCTAATTTTCAATTTCCATAATAATCATACAACTGAATGAATGTCAGCAAAAATTAATCTACAATAGTACATTTAAAAGAAATAACTTTTCTTTTTGAGGAGCATTAAAACTCTTTGTATTAAAAATATATGTGCATATAAAGCTGAAAGGATACCATTACTAGTAATTATCGCCCTTTCGGCTGTCCAATCATTTGCACAAATACTAATTTACATTGCTATTTTGTTCATTGACACCTCAACAATGTTTGGTACAACAACGGTCATTGGCTGATAATTTTGACTAATTTGACAAATTAAGGGAGAACTCGACTGACCATTTTCAAATGCATCTTCCTGTATATGATATATATATCAACGGTTGGTTTACTCTTCTGATTGAAGTGGGCTTTTGGAGATTTTGTCGTCAAGTGTACGGAAAATAATAACAGCAGCTAATTGTCTTTAGAAAGAAGATAAGAAGATTTTGTGACTGAAGTAGCCAAAGTCTTGGCAGCCTGTCTATCAAATAGGCATTGAAATGTTCAGGAAACAACGCATTTTTTTTAAATTTACAATTTGTAGTGAAATTATTGACAAATTCAAGAATATTGTTGAACCTTTCTGTGATCACAGGATGTTCAACGGACAAAATTGCACATTTAGTTAGCTTGATCATCGAGTGTTATCAAATTTCACTTTATCACTTTCGGGATACAAATATCAAATTAGAGCTGTGTGTACCAAGCAGACAATACTTTGAAAAGTATTTTAAAAAGTTCTGAAGCCTCACGGATCCAATGGCCCCAGTGAAACATTCTTTAAAATTATTTGTCATGATTTGTCAAATTCCAGGACAAGACTTAAAAAAGAAAATTTCGATCTTTCAGAATAAACAGTTTCCGCGCACATAAGCACAATGGTTTATTGCATAATTCAATAGATGTGCACGCTGTTCCATATTGACCTCTGGAAATAGGTTCAAGTTAAGCTAGATCCAAGCCTGGTTAGAAGACAAAAAGGACAAATGTTTTAATTCAAGAAATTCCTAACCAATTGCACCGCATAGATTTCAATGTCCTTTTCAAGACTTGAAACATTTGAAGGCAATTCCTGGTTGGGTAAGTACCAAGATAACTAGAAACAGGCTTCCGAAAGCGGAGAACATTCGGAGGCGGTAATTGATTTATGCGTATGACCTTCCAACAGATAGGTCCTGAAATGAGCAAGCAAATCCCAGTCGGTCCATACGAACTCTAATGCATCATTAAGCTCCAAAAGATTACATTTTATTGAGGCTGGCCCATTGTATTCTGATAGTTATTCAGGGTTCTAAGTAGCAGTAGAAGTAATTCTGTATGCGCTATCTTGATTTCTGAAACAAACAAATGTCAGTTTTTTGTCACATCAAATGTGTCAGATACAACAGTGTTCGGTTAAAAAGTGACCAAGCACTTCGACATTTACCATTAATTTACTGTTCCTCATTCATTATTCATGGTCAGGTGTGGTGAAAAGCTTTCACAGTGTCCATAAATAAGCTATTTACCATAGCAGAGATTTTCCAAAATCAGTATTTGTCTAATTAGCCTGATATCAACAAATATTACTATTCCAACCATAAGCTCTTTTCCCTTTCACAAGAGGCAACCATTCTGACCATGACAACACTAATAGTATACCAGTTAATTGTCTACAGCTTTTATGTCAGAAGCAGTTGAAGACACATGCCAGTTAGTTTTCTTGAAAAGTACTGTGTGGTGTTTATTGTGCGGTGGTAGGGAATCAGTTCAAGGTCACACAAAAAGTAAAGCTCCAAATTATCTGTATCTGTACCTACATCTGGATCTGGATTTGTTAGTATTTCCTCCGAATTAGCATTTCGAGTAAATAATATTTCCTCTGAAAATTAATTGTCGCTAGTCCAGTTACCATTCTTTGTGTTTTTTCGTTCTGGATTAGCATTTTTATGCTGAGTTAATACTCTGTGTTTGATGAGACTTTACAGTATCACTTGCGTTTTTCACAATAAGCAAGTCTGACAGACCTGACAGAAATAAAATACAGTTTTTAAGAATTATCACAATTTGAATTTTAAAGGTAAGGATTTTTAATATTTCAAGTAGTTACTAGATTGTGTACATCATTTAATAATTAAACAAGAAAGTCCTCTTGCGTGAACGCAAGAGGCATACCGCCCACCGCGTAGCAAGTGCTCATTCTGTTGACTTCTCCCGGGCGGGGGGGGGTACCCACACTGAGTACCCCTCCCCAGCTGAGTACCCCCTGACTGAGTACCCTCCAGCTGAGTACCCCCCTGGCTGAGTACCCCCCTGGCTGATCC
>JBCAUG010020110.1:0-10727 GCA_038406175.1 Haplosyllis leylae
ATGTGTTCTCGACCTTTGGTCTCGAACAACATTAATTCTGTGAATCAACAAGGCCTAGGTTATTAACTATTACTTAAAGGGACCTTCAGTTGCCAATGAAGTATCCACACGGCCAATGTTAAAATATTTCTGCATGTACTTAACATGTTAATGGCGAAGAAACTGGTCCAAGGCCATCCATTGAAATAACCAAATCAACACAAATATATACAATTTTTATTACAAGAATTAGTTTTGAAAGATCACCAGTGGAGTTCGATTAATGTTAAACAATGACCTAAGACTTTTAGAACATCTTGCTGTGCAGTGTATTCTTTGATTAAACACTTACCTAATAGGCCTATCAGATAACAATGTCTAAATTAACCGTAGATATAAAATTGACATTTTCTTATTGTCTTTGGAAGCCATAGATTTGGTTAAAAAAATCATTGGAACTTTGCCGAAGTACAATTTAGTACCAGCCATACGCATGGCAAATCTTTGGTCGTACAAAATGACATACTGCTTTGTGATTTTTTTTTAAAATCTAGCCAATTGTTTCGTTCTTATAACCAATTAGTTTGAATACCAAGATTCAACATCAAATACTCCGTATTGACGTATTCATTGTAATTGATCCGTAACAACATGAGTGGGTTGTTCCGTTTATATTTGAAGCACTTCGTCTGTAAAATTGGGGTGACGTGTTTGTTACAATTGATGAATACCTTGAGATAAATGCTACCAGGAAATGTTACATGGAGAGATCCTTGGTCCCAATGATTAATTTTCTGATATACATATGACTGTTTCTTCACACATAACTCTCATTCTATTAAGAAAATCATATGATAAGCCCGTTTTGAAAAAGTGAAGAACCACTTGAAGTTTTGTGTATCTTTTAATGCAGCTTTTCACCGTCTTCTGCAGCTGAACTTTCATTTTTGGCAAATCGTTCTTGCCCAGTAAGAGATGTCTGAGACTGGGCAACTTATTTTCATCGACAGCCTTGCTGATGCTGAGCAAGTCTTCTTTGCAAAGTTGTACGTTTATCAGACCCAGCCTTGCCAGACATGGAAACCCTGGGTGGTTCTCACCACATAATAAAACCTCCAGATTATTCGCCATTTTATTGTAGGAAACATCCAGGTGTTCTAGCTTTGGCATTCTCTTGGATCGAATAGCAGAGGACAACGCGTTGATGTCTTCTTGTTTAAGGTGTGTGTTGTTGAGCCAGAGAATTTTCAGTGATGTGAATCTCGAACTCTGAAGCAAAATAGGAAGGCAACCAGAGAGAATGTTATTTGACAAACGTAGATCTTCGACTCCGTCGCACTTAGCCAAAGAGCTCAAAAATGATCTACTGGTGCGTTTTGCCATGTAACATTCTTTCGCGTACAGCTGCTTAAAAGACTTCATTCCAGCCAAAGCTTTACCAAACTCTTCGGGAATACCTCTCGTTTTGTTGATACGAAGCCTTTCCAGGTGAATGTGTCTTGGGAGTTCCTTTGCTATGGTTTGGTAAACATCTTCTGGTATTCTACAGTCGTACAAGTACAATTCCCTCAGGGATATTGCTGCTGCGACTGCTTTTCCAACATCTAATTTGTAGACTTCACCCAGATCCAACCTCTGTAATTTCGGGCAATCCTTCAGCTGTCGGACTATATGTTCATACTGAGGGGTGTAAATGGTGCATTCCCAGGTCCGAATGGATGTGCAGTTTCTACTAATTGTTAATGCTTGTCGGGTTAGGTTATCAATATCATCCTCATCAGCCAGGACGAAAACAACGTGCTTCCAATCTAAATAAGAGATGGACACTTCCTGATATTTCTTGATGTGTAACAAGACTCGAAGCATTTCATCCGCATCTTCGTCCTCCAACTTCAGTACGCATTCTGCAGCAGGTGTGGATTTTGCCAACAGCTTTTTGTTTATCTTATATTTGATCAAACCATGATTATAAATTCCTGGTCCTATTATGTAAACTTGACTCGGAATGAAAACCCTCGTGTCGGACTTTGTCACGTAATTTATATATCTGTTATGAAGAGGGTCCATTTTGACATCAGTTGGTGTTTCCTTCAGCAGGGATTTTAGAAATGCTACTTCAGATTCGAACATATAATCTGGGACCTCTGTCTGTACCATAATGTATTCTATCAATTTTCTGTAGATGAAATCGAGCTTTTCCTTGGCTACTCTTTTGTCCACAAGACCACAGGCAAATTTGAAAACTTCTTGGTACTTCATTATGGTTTGCCATGTTGGAAACAACTCATTGAGTAAGTCCTGAAATACACACATTTAAGAAATATTTTTTTGTTTAACAGACAATAAACTTCAGTACAATATGATTCTGTTCGCTAAATCCAAATTCAAATTCAAATGTCTTATTGACAATTGCAATGTCAAAATCATTCTTATTTTCATTCATAGACTGAAAAGTGATCACAAATAAAACTGAACGCCGAAAGAGGAAACTTTATCAAAAGTGAAGTAAAAATTTACCATATCAACCATCGAGACAAATTTTCCCGCGCTAAATTCTTGAAACAACAAGTGGCGAAACTGGAACAGCCGCGTTTCTTCTTCTTCGGCCACAGGATCCGGATCTACAACAGTCAACAATCCCAGCTCGAAGGCCTCTTCTCCAGACGTGGCAACAATTTCATTCTGTAATTAAAAATGATAAAGGTATTAAAATTGTCATTACTAGATAAGTGATGCTGCGTAATGACCCATTGAATTGTTTGTTTGTTTCACTGAAAAGCCGCACATGAAACCCCATATATGTTCATACAAAAAGGTATGTCTGAAATAAAGCATTTATATTGAGACCAACTTGCTTGTTTGCCCTAGAATTCACTGTAGTAATGGTAGTAATTATTGAAATTTCTTTTTATGTGTGAAAGATTTACTACTTTTGTATTTTGCAGTAAATTTGGCGTCAAATGAAGTCAATCATGTACTTATGAAGTTGTTTTTTTTTTTTTGAAAACTTGTTTCGCGATTTTCTTACTTCTTTGAAGACGAAGTGTTCTGTTTGCAGACCCTTCAGTGCCAATCGTCCCAGGTTTGCAATCACTTCCGTACCGTCGTTTTTTCGTTTCTTCTCCGTTTTTCTGATCGACTCATAATTCAGACATCTTTCAACTATGGCTGATATGACCGCCACTTTTCCTTTCATCATTAAAATTCCGTTCTTGAAAAGATAGCATATCATATGCAGAAATATGGGAATGTGCAGTATCCCGTAATCAACCAAACGATTGTTGATATCACATGCTTCTGCATGGGCCAACAATTCTTTGGATTTTTCAGGTCCTTCCAGAAATTTCGTTGCATAATCTTCAACCCCTTCGTTGTCAAATCCGATGATCTCTATCTCGGTGTCCATGGAGTTCCTTAATTCTCGTAGTTCTTTGGTATCTCTTGAAGTTACCACCACAGTGCAGTTCCACAGGTAGTCTTTTGTTATCCCTTTGTCAATGTCATCATTGGTACCAGGACTGTATTCATCATACCCATCCAAGAGGATAATAATTCTCTGCTTTGTAAAATTCTGAAGTAATCTTCGTACTTCATCAGGTTGAACACTGTTGCCTTTTAGACCCTTGTGTTGTGCTATGATAATCTTTTCTATGGGTTCATTAGATTTAACTGCTTTCAATGCTATGTGGAAGACAAAGTCAATGCCCTTGAGCTCTTCCGCAGAACCTTTGGCCCAACTGATTGCGAAATGCTTCATTGCAGTGGTTTTACCATTACCGCCAGAACCTGAAAACATTCAAAATTTTTATTTCAAATTCAGATCAAGGTGAAAAAACAGTTCCGATACATAAGTTTCCTAACGGGAGCTCTAAAAATCTGATACTAGCAATTATCGCCAAATATGACCGCTCAGTTAGCCAATGACCTTTGTTGTACCAAAAATTACTGAGATGCTAATGAACAAAATAGCACTGTGAATTAGTTTCCGGACAAAGGATTGGACAGCCGAAAACGTGATCATTGCTAGTCATGATTAGTCCACCATTCTCCTTTTAACATGTACGTACCTGAAGCGAGGACCCTGAGAGAGC
Organism: Haplosyllis leylae; assembly: GCA_038406175.1. NCBI lineage: Eukaryota > Metazoa > Annelida > Polychaeta > Phyllodocida > Syllidae > Haplosyllis > Haplosyllis leylae. The sequence goes on from JBCAUG010020110.1 coordinate 4,071, forward strand.
TTGGACATTCAGCATCCTGTCCACGCAACACTTCGTTGATATCTGACAGACTTTCAGTGGTTATCTTGTCGTCGAATTCTCTATGTTTTTTGACCAAGCTAAGTTTGGTGTACATTTTGTCTAGTGGAATGTTGTTTGGAGTTTTCTCCAGCCAGATTTTGCCTTTAACTGTCGTAAATGTTTTGTCCAGCAACGATTCCCTTGTCCATTCCCGAATTTTGGATTGCCCTGTTAAAATTATAAATTTCATTACTTTTCTTAAAGATTTCTTTGTTGTAAAATATAAATGTGTCTTTATGCACATGACATGTACATTAAGCGAAATAAGCAATCGAGTTTTTCCGTTCCAAAGTTGCATCGCAAATTCGTGAAATTTGACAACTTGCTTTTTTACCAGTATTTCAATTTTCTAACACAAGTATGTATTTCCTACTAATAGACTGTAATGGCATTTATTTCAAATGAAATACAGGTACTATGTTCAACCTATATTCTAGTATTTAACAATCTACACAGATTCTAGATGGAAAACTTGTGTGTACGTACGTTCTTGTAATGTCTGTGAGGAAGCACTTGAATTTGCTATCCAGCCCAATAATTCCTCAGCCAACGACTTCATATTACATTCTTTCAAAGCAGTTTCAAGAAGACCGAATGCTTCTTCTCTACTTTCATACCGCTTTAGCCACGATGAAAGAACTTCGTAGGTTGCAGACTGAATATCCCTGTTATGATTGTATAGTGCTGTCTTTATGACATAATCTTTTAGTTTCAATCCATTCACACCCAGCTCCAACAGTTCTCTCTCACTGGGAATCCTTTGCGATAGTTTGACCAAATGCTCATCCTTTAGGAATACGTGACCCATAGCTTCTGCCATTGCCGATTGCTAAAATCTGAATGGAATAGAAAAAAACCCAAATGTTAAGTTACCACGGTTTGTAATCAAATAGAATGAATGGCTTGTTGTCTCGACAGAAAAGATCTAAATTCATTACCTTTTCTGTTATTCAAATCCGATATCTTTGTTTTGGGCGATGATGATACAATCAACTATTTTTAAGGTTATTTAGATCTAACTTGCAAATTCCCATTTTGCTTGAAAATATAGTGAACCAATCAATATGTGATGACCTGAAGTTGCATTTTTACTACATTCAAAAGTATGTCAATTCGCAAATTAAATGCCCTTCAAAATTGTTTATTGTCTCATTGCCCACCGAACCAAAGACATCTATTTTGAGTACAACTGAGCTTTGACTTTCCCAGTGAAGACAGCAAGTCACTCGTTCCATCTAAATGCAACCCTTGATCACAATCATAACATTTTTCCAGACAATTATATAAATCAGACCTGATATTCTTTGATTCGAAATTGATAACTTTATTTTTCATGCCCACCAAAAATTATAATCAGATACAATGAATAATTTACTGTGTAGCTGTTAACATTATTCACCTTATCTGAACGATTTGAGAAAGGTAAGTGGATCTTTACAGAGGTTAAAGTCTTCAATATCACCGTTTATCGACTGTTATGAACATTCAGTCACCACGTGCATCCCATAGAGCTCAGTTTGAGATTTCAGATCGAATTTCGTGCGGTTAATCTAGCTCAATTCAGTTTTTCACGACAGGCGTTTCTATCAGATTATCTGACAGATCTTTACACAGGGAAGAGCAAAAAAATCATCAAAAATTGCCCCCAGTGGGGTTTGAAACCCAGGACCTCTGGATCATCACTCCAATGCCTTACCAACTGAGCTAGGCAGGAATCTGTTGGGCAGGGGATTTCGGAAGTGAGCTTTGTTTGTTTCACGCACCACTTCACATGTTGGACTTTGTTCATTTCTAGAATCAATAGAACATGACTTTATAAAGGCCATGAAGATTCAGGTTGGCAACTAAATGTTGACTTAGCTCAGGGGTAGAGCATTGGTCTCAGTATCCGGAGGTCCTGGTTTCAAACCCTACTGGGGGCAATTTTTGAAAAAAATTTTTTTGCTCTTCCCTATGCAAAGATCTATCGTAAAAACTCAATTGTAACCCATGTTTAAACCGTACGTGCAAACAATCTAGTTTTTTTTAAAATGGAGAGGTTTTCATCTAATTGGATGAATTAGACAAATTGGACAGATGCAGTGGTGCATGAAATAGGTGTTTTTTAAGTTTCCCACAAGCACAGTTGACTCTGTGGTGTAATGGTTAAAGCAGTTGGAACATAAGCAGGATATCCTGGACTGGAACCCCACTTTTGTAAAAATTCTTTTTGTCCAAATTCATCTAATTAGACAAGACTTTTGAAAAAAACTCGAATGCCTGACTTCAATGCACTACTCTCCGTATCCAGGCCCTCCGGTTTCAGGAACGCAACTCTGCGGCAGCTCAAGTCTCCAACTAATTAGAAGAAAGTTACGTTATTACGTTACTGCCGCGCTACAATCCTATTCAGTGTTAGTCTAAATTCTGCAAAGGTGTAAAATAGGGGATTCAATTGACTTGTATTCGATGTCGGAATGCATCAGAAATCTCCTAATGCCATACTACTGTGGACCAAAAATTTCTTTAATTTCATAAGATTTTCCAGAAAATTTAAAAAAAAACCGTAAAGTTTGGTTTCTGGAAGAATTTCTGGATCCGCTCATGTTTTGAGACATTTCTATGATATTCATTTGTTGCATTAAGTATTTATATATTATATTAAACACTAAAGTTTTGGTAATATTGTACTTTATATGAACATGTGATATGGTACTTTTGGTGACAGCATTTTTTTGTATAATGCGAAGTGTGAAAATGTAAACAATCGTGTTTTTTTTTTCCTTTTTAAAATTGTCTCTTAAATTTGTAAATTTGTTAACGTATTTTGCTGCCAATATTTGTAAATGTGTAATACAAGTTAATAATTAGTACTGGCGTGTTGAATTTTTTGCACAAGTGTATATTTCCATTTTGATGCAAGTACATAATTCATACATGTATTAATTGGGAATAGTAGACCAATATATCAAAAAAAAAAAAAAAAAAAAAAAATTAAACAAACCAATAACGGAAAAAAACTGAACTGAAAAGCCAAACTAGGCAGGACTTTTCACGCGCGCAAGTTTAAACTTGTGTTTTGCACCAACTTTACAATTTAGAATATTACGAAAATGTCACTTGGATTTCTGAGATATTTTATGGGATTAATAACATATTAGTTGTCTTAAAATAAGATTCAAATTGGCTGGATTATCATTGTTTGAAAATTAGAAAAACAACAAAAAATGCACGACCAAAAAGCAAGACTAAAAATTCAATTGGGAAACAAGAAGTTAAACGCATCTGAAACCTTTGATAAATAAAGTAACCCTGCATGGCAACGGTTTCCAAGCTCTCGAATGACGTCAGATTATGATGTAACATTATGACGCAAAATTTGTGTACAGAAAATAGCACTATTTCATCATGAGGGTTACTTAATCTCTTGAATTTTTATTCGAGAGCTAATTAGGTTTTTTGGGTTTTATAAATTCTTTCTTTCTTTCTTTTTTTTTTATAAATTTTAAGGAAAATAAGTTTTCCCCGTAAAACGAAACAAAAAGAACCGGCATTCTTTTTACACAAAATTAAACGAAAATGAAGGTACACAATAAGACCTTGATGCTCTGAGATTTAGTAGCCGTCGGTTCGTCTGCCGGCAACAAAACGTAACACTACACTTATGTGTAATTACGATGAGATTCGTATGTCGTCGCAATCGTCGTAATTCTCTCCGTATTCTACCGAAATGCACTCGCGTTGTTTTTGCGTAAGTTGCGTAATATTGCACTCAGAAAAATATTTCAAGCTGTGCATTATGTCTCAAACTATTGCATATTTTGTACCGACCTATTTCGATGACCTGTCCAGAATTCTTCAGTCTTGAGTGTGATTCTGTTTACGGGAAGGGGTTGGGGTAAGGGGAAAGGGGGTGGGTCACCTGCTCCACTGCCCAGGTCAGGCTCATAGGGTACCCAGTCCTATTCTTTGGCCAATTTCCCCCTGAAAACTGAATGAAAATGAAAGAAATTGGACCCAGAGGGGTTGGACATCAATGGTCTCCCCACATCCCCTTGATCCACCGTAGTCAGTGGAAGGTCTTTCTTGTGTGAAACTTTGTTATACAACGTAATTTGTGAATTTACCAATTGTAGTTGTGGTATCTATGAATAATAACTACACTGAAATTTATGCCATGCTACAATCAATTGTGATAGTTGGGAGGTTCTTATGTAGGATGTATACTATCGGTGCAGGGTCTCAGGTACGGCTGAGACTGTGACGGTCAGGTGAACCTCGTGTCCGTTAACCTCTCGATGTATCTTATGAACTGCTCCAATGATGACCAAGAGTTATCTTCAATTTACCAGTTTATTACCATACTGTACAATCCACACTGTGTGGTAGCTCTCAGGTCTAGGCTCTAGGTGCCAACCTATTATGTGACCAAATTTTTCCTGAAAACTGCATGAATGAAAGAATTTGGACCCAGCGGGGAGGGGCCAATGCTTTGCTTGCCTAACTCCGCTTCACTACATCGGCAAAATCTCGGAAAAAAATTCTGGGGCAAATCCTAGATCCACTACTGGTTTATTCTTTCAAAAACTTATGATGTCGGAAAGCTTGCTAGATCTGACTGATAGTTTAATCAGTCAGTGGGCAGCCCTGGGCCTTTTGACTAAAATTTCTTCATTTGCATGCAGTTTTTGTGAAAAATTGATCAAATAGTAGGTTGGCGCCTGGATCCACCACCGTCAGTAGCTGGTCGGACTGTGGATATGACCCGAAGCCCTCTCCGAACAATCCGGACAGAAGAAGAGCAAATTTGTGCAGGGGATGTTCAGGAAGATTTGGAAAACAGTTAGGATAACCCCTTATCCGACACCCCACCCCAATAAATAGTCTTGTAACTACACAATTAATATTCCCACATTGTACTCTTAATATCTTTGATACTCAAATGTATGTATATCTTAACATAAAAAGGTGTGTGCGTGCGTGTGTGCGTGCGGGTGTGCGTGCGTGTGTGTGTGTGTGTGTGTGTGCTAAAGATATCCCGCGTGACAAACTGTCCAAAGAACAGGCAGCAGCTTGTGTAGACGGGGGGGGGGGGTGGGGGGCTGGAGGTGGGGGGGTGGTACCCAGTCCTGGTACCCCCCCGAAAATTAAAAAAAAATTTTTTAAATTTTTTTTTAAAATTTTTTTAAAAAAAAATTTTAAACTTAATTTAATTAAGTACCCCTTGAAAAAAAATTTCGCAAGGGAGCGACTTCGTCACTTGAATTTTTTAAAAAATTTTTGGGGGACATAAGTCCCCCGGGATAGGTTGGTATGCCTCTTGCGTTCACGCAGGAGGACTTTCTTGTTATATCTTATATTCTTATGTATTTTTCAAGTTGTGTAGTTCCATGAAATAAAATAAAGTGCTGAGAATGCAGATTGGTGTTAGTTTACTGATAGGGTCCATTCACATAGAGCGTGGGCGAACGTTTTGCGATACAGGTTATTTATATCAATTTCTGGTTAAGTTTTAATTATGTTAACCATCCCTTACATTTGTTTCAAATGTGAACAAATATGTCTAAAAATGATCAAACTACATTTCTAAAGTTTTCTCTACTGCCACCTTGATATTTTGTTGTCCAAAAATTTGTCAAAAGGTGACACCTGCTCAATTTACACATTTATATTATTGGACGAAATTAAATTCTGTAAAGTAGTATTGAATATTTTCAAAGTGAAATAGATCTAAGCAATACAGTGCCCGTTTCATTGACGGATCGGGACCATCGGATATTCGCTGCATGGGAACGTAGTTATTGAACAAATATTTTACTGCAACCTGTTCGAGTTTTCCCTTAATGCTAGGTTAAGTCATTTACCAAATTTGTCAAATTAGGCAAATGCAATTTAAACTAGCATTAGTAAATAATGATAATCAACCCAAATGGGCAATGGTAAATTCACTATGACTGGTAATAAATGGTAAAAAAATAGCGATAGTGAATTTACCATTCCCCATTTGGATCGATTATCATTATTGACTACCAACAGTTTGAATTGCATTTACCTAATTTGTACCTAATTTGACAAATTTTTTAAATGACCTAATTAAGGGAAACCCGAATGTCCATTAATTACAACATCTATTGGCCAGACAAAAAAAAAGAGAGAAAATCAGGCACATAAATAACGCACGCGTTGAAGTAAACACGTGCTTTGTACTCTAAATTATGCTCCAGTTTCAAGGATCAATAATTCTTCAGCTGCCGCAGCAAGAATCAATAATTCTGCGGCTGCCGCAGCAGCCTATTTTAGAGAATGTCTACTGCCCTGCATTCTCTCTGAAAACTGTTAGGAAAATAATATCATGGAATTTTGACAAGCTAAAGGTATGCTTCTCGCAACCGCTTTTTTAACAGGGGGAATTTTCACGCAAGGACTGGCACGGGAAGTTCTGCGATTCCGCTAATTATCGCTACTCTTTTTTCAGTCCAACAAAAAATTTCGTACGCAAAATGAGAAGAGAAGGTATTATTGCAGCATCAGGTTGATTTTTTGCTGTAATTACAGTAGAGGATCCGGGGGGGGGGCCATGGGGGACATGCCCCCCCCCCCTGTCCCCAATCGACCAGA
>JBCAUG010020121.1:0-24973 GCA_038406175.1 Haplosyllis leylae
GCGACTGTAGTGTCTGCATATTATTTACTAAGCTAATGTTCTGCAAGTGACGGTATCAGAAAACATAGTGTGTACTCGTTCATTTCCGCATATTATTGTAAGTTTGTATTAAAATGCTGAAGGAAGGGTCCGAAAAAAAACCTAAAGAACCTAGTGTCCCCTTGCTTCAGCATGTTATTGTAAGTTGTTGTATGAATAGGAAGGGTCCGTATATTTTTAATGCAATGAGGAAACAAACAAAAGTACCGTAGTGTCCCCTTCCTATTACTTTCTGCATTCTATTTCTCTTTTTATATGCCTGAAGGGTCCGTAGATTTTCAACGCAATGAGGACACAAAAGCACCACAGAGTCCCCTTCAATTCCGCATATTATTGTATTATATCCAATAAAAGTTTTTCATAACTAAACAATTGCTATGTCTATTTGTAATAATATTCGGAATGTCTAATAATATTCGGATTTCACCTTAGCGTTATGCACAGCTTCTCCTCCGGTGTAATGGCTTTGCGGAAGTTTGTGTCTGATTTCCTTATCAAGTGATGAATCTTCCTCAAAATATCATCAAATTGAAACGTACTCATACGGTAATTCTCGAAAAATTTGTCAGGAAAGTATCTCTGGTCTAGGTACAGGCGGTAAAATTCACCTTTCGCAAATCTTTCAACATTTAGAGGATGAATCCAGACTTCCCTCACAGGATCTTGAAATTGCATTATAATGTGCATCATCATTAAGCGAATTCTCCTCCTTTTCCGACATTCAACTTCTTTTTTCGACAGATATTTACTAAAAACAGGCATTTTCATGTACGAGCAGACAACATTTATTTCACATAAATAGCAAAACATACAGAATTGCAGATAAAATGAATGAGAAACCCGTTATTCCGCATATTATTGCTTCCGATATCGGACGCAAAAATGGCTTTGAAACCCAATCAAATCGGAAAGGAAATCGGTCTCGGTCTCGGTCTCTGATCAGTGTGGCCACTTTCTGCGTATTACTATCAAGCCAAATTTCTCTGAAAGGTTCTCGGACTCTGAAAGGTTCTCGGTCAGTTCAGTGTGGCCAGGCCGTAAGTTTTGAGATATTGGTATGAGATTTAAGTTTGTTCCTTGGGGCTTAGCATTGATTGTTCACATGGGCCATAACAAAAAGAGGCGCTTCTGGATGTTCATGTACAAGATTTGTCTGATAGGCTCAAGATCTCCTTCTGTGCAGGATATTAGGCTCTACTAGAAAAGCTCATGGGGGAAATCAATTAATTTGATGTCTCGTTGACATTGAACGAAAATGTAAGAAATGCTACGAAACACCTTGTCTCAAATTGTTCTATTGTGCATGTTATTCGCAAAGAGATTTTACTTTTAACTTCTAAAAACAGTTGAAACTTTAAAGCAAACTATTCGACGCTTACATCTTATGCATCGCAGATGCTCCACGAGGAATCCTCCCTGATATTGGTTTGAAGCTCCAGGTGCTAGATAACCTTAGACACCTAGACACCTTATTTAAATATTTAGAATGTCCGTATGATTTTTATTGCCAACAAAGTTTTATTCGAAGGTATAGTTTTAATTAAACTTGAATGATAAAATACACTGCCATGGCGAAGTTTGGTTGAGCAAATGAAGGTTTTTCTTGGTATAACTGATCGACTTTTACTGAGCAGGGTATTTATACTTTTGTGACACATGATCTGTGTCAAATCTAGGTCCAATCGATCGGATAGGCGTGGTGCCTATTATTATCCAATTTAAATCTTTGAAACATATTGATTACATTTTCAAATAAACGCTTCAAAAAGAGTAGACCTTTTACTTGGGAAAAGGTGAACTTGCTGCTTTGGAAACAATTGACTGGTCCTAGTTCTTATTATAATGACACTGCGCCCTTTTCAAGAAGTTTTAATTTGGAAATTTTAATATTTCAGAGTTTTCTTGATAAAGGTAAAATAGCTGTACACAACTTGGTGCAGAGAGTAGGATTTGCTGGTATTCTACTTTGTGCTTCTGTAAGTCTCTTCACGTAACACGTTGTCTACATTACTACAGTCAAAATATGAAATGCTATGCACGTGATATTAAATAAAATGATATTTTTTCAGATACCCAATCCATTGTTTGATCTAGCTGGTATAACTTGCGGTCACTTCCTAGTTCCTTTTTGGACTTTTTTTGGTGCAACCTTAATAGGAAAGGCTATAATTAAAATGCACATTCAGGTATGTGTACAATATGTACCTTTTCGTATCAATGTACAAATACCCTCGAATTACAATTAATTGTTCGTGGGTTAAAATAGCACATCCACCAGGGAAAAAGGTGAACAACATCATGGACGTGCTCATGATGTAAAAGGTAGAGGAGGAAATAAGAACACATCGTGGTATCGAAGGTTTTGTCCAAATTCATTTTGTTTTGCCGCTTTTGTTTCAGAAATTGTTCGTAATATTTACATTCAGTGAACGACATGTTGAACATGTGGTGGATCTCGTAGGGTAAGAGACTGTGTAATTATATCAGTGTAGCTGAAATGTTTGTGTCAAGATAAGAGTTTTTCTATGTAACCAGATTTTACAGAATCAACATACTGGTGCAAGTAATGCTTAAATTAGAACTGTATCCTTATAGTGGTACAAATGTTGATTTTGATGTTATTTAGGAGGATTCCATACTTTGGTCGGTCACTGGAATCGCCCTTTGAAGAATATCTAGAGAAACAGAAGAAGAAGCTTCATCATAAACCAGGAACAGCAGTAGCTCAGGTATTTCTTGCAGTACTTTCTACTTCTTTGCTGTGACTTACTCATACCTGTAGATTGTAAACTTGCGAAATAGGTCGTTTTTAAATTTCACAGTAGCCTCAGTGAAATTATGAAATTATAACCACTTATTTGTTACTCAAAAGTTCAAATATAAGAGTACAGATGCTTGAGAGACATTTTTCTGTTGCAGGAAGCAAGTTGGCTATCATGGATATTTGAGAAATTGGTGCTTCTCATGGTGGCATACTTTGTCTTGTCGATAATAAACTCTATGGCGCAGAGCTACCACAAAAGACTCAGTAAAAGAACTCAGGAAAAACCTGCCACGGATTAATAAATAATCTCAAGTGTAGGCAATTGTTCACAAAACATTTCATTAGACCAAATAATTCTTTCCAGAAAAAGTTCAGAAATGATCCAACATGGCCAAAATTATTTTTGCCGAATACGATGACAGTTGCAAGAGGTTTCAGATGTATTACAGTGATCGTAATCACACAGATCCTGGAATATAGTATAATTGAATAATTTTTAACGTGTGATTGTGGGTCATCTTTAATTTTTTGCTGGATCTCAAATTGGCAAAAATTGGCAAGAGATTCCTTTTTCAAAAACTATCAAAATAAAAACTTATTTGATACCATCTCAATCGAGTTTTCCCTAAATGTTTTCACTGAATTCAGTGACAAAAATAATTTTATTTTTAAAAGATTGCTGTACTTGAACCCACTGTCTCTTGTGTGACAGACAGAAACTCTACCACTATGCCACAGACACAGTTGACAGAGCAGACAGCTAAACTTGATCCTAATTCATGCTTCAATGATTTATCAGATTCCCTGAATTCGCTGAATTCAGTGAACGTTCTGCTCTATTTAGGGAAAACGCCAATGTATAAATCTGTTGAGTTGTTGACATGATATTCTGTATGAATGTTAATGAAGACAATAGTATACATACTAATGTGCTGAGTGTGACTTTTTGTTACTGCAAAAGTCAATGAATGTTTGAATAGATGTGTAAAAACAGCATTGCTGCATGATGACACATGGGTTCGTGTTACATATAAATTTATATGCAAGGAAAAGATAACTATATTTGTTGATATGTTGAGGAATTACGTGTTCATGTTTAATCCAATTGGAAGAAAATTGCATCAATGTTCATTCACTGCTGGCCTGTAAGACTGAGCATTTTCGACTGTGTATGCGCAATTTTTGTGTTTTCAAGAATCGGTGGGGTGTAGTTCATTGCGCCCAATGGACATCATGTTCTATGTACATTATTTTTCTGAATGACTTTCATTGAAACATTTTCGTTTCAAACAATATATACGTGAGATTTGCCTGCTTTTCAGTGTGTTCTACACTAAAAAATACTTTCCATGACAATTTGTCAAATAAATGCATACGAGTATTTTGGAACCACACAGGGGCAGATATATGTGACGAATCTCTACGTCATTCAGTATTGGTGTAAATTGTCAGTGTAATTGTCGGTGTAAATTGTCAGGAGAACTTTGTCAGTTGTACAAGAAATATGCACAAACTATGCTATTTTAATAAACAAGACATATCCTCGAGTTAAACCCTCGTAACTCATTGAAATTCTGCAATAAAGTGCTTGGAAGTCAATAGATTCACAATATTCATCAGCTACCTAAGAAGCTCTCCATTTGTAATTCGAAATAACCTCACAATGACCATTCCGTGTAAATGTTTATGTTCACTACTTTTTGTTTGGTACTTTAAGGTAATTTTGTTAGTTGTGACACCACAATTTGTACGAAAAGTAATGGTGCAAAATGAGCTCAAAAAGATGTCTAGTTCTACTGAGAAAAATCAATGTAGAGCTCTTACGGTATTATGTATTGGTGTGTATCCACGTGCTTAACTGTATCCAGCGGATGTTAATTGTAGCAAATAGCGGTGCGCATTTGGAAGGTGCGTGCTGGTGAGATTGCTTAAGAAGCGAATAGGCGGCACTAGCAGCTAAAAAGCGAAAATCTAGTCATTTCTGGTGTGAAGCAAGTTCCGTAACAAGTGGCTTCAGACGCAACTGTTGTTGTACTCAGTAACAAATACTCTTTTGTTTGTTTATAGTAAAACTTGTCATACACGGGTAACCCGCTGTGCACTGGCACCGGTTTCCAAATACCAGAGAACACTCAATTTTTTGTACAGTAAATTCCATACACTGGGTTTTGGGCGGGTAAACCCATGTCCACGTAAGATAGGTTTTACTGCAATGGTCTTAGTTGTTGCACTTAATTTATGAGGTAATAGGCTCTACAATAACGTGTTGAAATGTACGGTAAGAAAACTGTTGTTTGGCGATCTATTAAAACAATAGCCGACACCACATCCTATTTGTTTAGTACATGTTTGCCAGATGGGAAAATTTTCCATTGAATTGGTCTGGACCTACTTTGTCCGGTCACTGCTTACGTTACGAAGTGTGTATGGCCATCATCAATATCAAAGGGTTGTGATCGATGAAAGCACTGACTGGTCATTGCAGATTTTATACCAATGTATGTTTAACTACTGGGTTTGTATATTTGGGATCACACCCACCCATATCAGGGTGAGTTGGTTAGCAAGGGACTTTGTAACCTTATTTTTAACCACTTCCTCCAAGGAAAATACCACTAGTGGTAAGTACTTCCATTAGTCTTGTGCCTTTTGTATTGGCTTTGTATCCCAGGAAATCCGAGTTTTTCATCCTCAACCTTACTGTGGTAGATCTGGCAACCCTGTGTTAAAGGTGAATTCTATATTTTTTATTTGATGATAATTGAGGTTGAAAATATGCAAGTCAACAATGAATTCCTTATTCTATAAAAATATGACAAGTTTGTACAGAACGACCTAAGTCTATTTTCTGAAAGTTAATTTAAAATGTCAACCTGAACCTAAACATTTATGTTCTGTTAATTATTTAACACAAAGTTGGCAGATCTGCCAGAATAAGGTTGAGGACGAAAAACTCCAATCGGTTTCCAGAAAAATTTGTAAACACGTTCTACAGAACAATGTAAGAAATATCAACTTGTTTTTGTACAATTACAAAGCAACCCATGTTCGGTTACACCTAATTTACTGGCACCTTGTAAATTGAAACCAAACAAAAATAAACCACAGTAAAAAGCATTAACTGTTGTTTTTCTTTCATTATAAATATTTTGACGAATATAAATACAAATAAATGACCACAATTAAGATATTTTGTATAAATATAAAACAAAGTAATTTGCTGGTAAAGAAATAAGTCGTAACAATATACATGGATTCTTGCGCAGACATCTTTTTAACATGTTTGGAAGTTTGTTTCAGAGGCAAATATGGTTCAGCAGAATAGCAAATGTTTTTCATTTAACTGTAGCATTTTTGGTACCCTAGCTACGTTAATAAATTTTATAAAAAAAAATTTTAAAATATAGATCTGCCTGGCTGGGATGCGTAAGTACAATATGATAAATATATTGCAAGCCATTTCTCTCAATTTGCCTGCACCTGGATGCATTAAACATATTGCTGTTGTATCACAAATAAAGTGCTGACGAGTACAACGTAAAATGAGTATGTTACATTTTGGTGTTCATAAATGGATATGTCTTGCATTAAGCACGATTTAATTAAACTTGTAGCCATTTTACTTAACGTTATTTATAATAAGTGCAGATAGTATCACAGATAATATTCATATCTTATTTCAGGGTTGCCACAGGCCAACTTCCCACTGTTTCCCTTCATTTGAACTTTTTACCTGGGTATTTTGTCCTCAAAATATGATATTAATTCCACTACCACTTCCCACAGAGATATACTACTAATAATATCCTAAACTACAATCACAAATGCAATGGAGCCTGTTGCAAAACTTCATTCCATTATCAGATTGTCCCAAACTCCAAAATGGTTTCAAATGCCAAAAATCATCGCCATTACATCCTTTAATGTATAAAACTTCAAAAAATTTCCCTGTATTGGAGGTAACTTCCTTGTGTAAAATTATATTTTTTTAAGATTTTTTGTAAATTCCCTGTGTTGTCCCTGTCTGGAAAAATAAACATCCAGCTTCCCTGTTTTCCCTGTGCTGTGGCAACCCTGTAACTGCCACACCTCGCTAGAATCTAGTGAACCTAGAAACTGGTTTATTGTTTGCAAAATATGCATACTTTAACAAATGGTGTTCACAATGTAAGTGTGAATACAGAGGCTTGATAGGGCAAGCTGAGTGCAAAAAATAATTATCTTGGAATGTTTGATATAGTTTGAAGTTGCCCCAAAGATCTAATCTTCCAAAAACACCGTAAATATTACCTAAAAACCTAAAATACCTTTTAACAACGGTCAGATTTCACATGAATAAAGCAAATCGATGCTGAGTACAGAACTGAGTATTTAACTGATTTGAGTGCGGTACTAAGCTAACATTTAGACACATGTAGTGTTGGTGAAAATGCAGAGTTTTCAGATTTATTTTGGTTGTTAGGACCTAAAGTCCCCGAGTGACTGCCTGGGACTCCATTGGTTCTTAGCTTATTAACTGCAGCGTGGTAGGGAGGGGGTGCCGTCCTCCATCCAGACGCTGTACTTGTAGGGACCCTTGATCCAATGTTTCCTGGTGGAGCAGCGTTTCTCACGTAATCCGCATTGTTATGAGTGATTGGTGGAGCTCCTGGATACTGTGCAGGAGGCCTTCCATCTGAATGTGACACGAAATTACTTAAATTTCTGGAAACACTACGAACAGGAGGTGGCGGCGGTTGTCTACTTATAGATCCTCCATTGTTTTGCCCATTTACATCTTCAGTCTCAGGGAGATTTTGATAGACTGGGTCAGGATTGTAGCACGTTATTGGCCTTCGTGAATGGCTTTGGTGTAAACTTGCAGGACTTGGTAATGAAGTATCTCCGCTTTCGTTAAAGAACCCACTCTCCTGTGAGTATCCTGGCAGGTCTGGCGCGGTAACCACCTCTATGGTGTCTCGTGAATGAAACGAGTGACTTGTGAACCCGTTCTGGCTCTGATATATACTCCTGATCTTATCCGCTTGGGCAAAGACTGGGACTGATAGGGTAGGTTCACTTGTATTGCTGTCGAAACTCTTATTGTGATCGGTCATCCTTCCGTAGCGCGTTGCCGCCTGCGAGTCCGGACTGATCGGTGGGAGGGACGGCAAAGACTCCGAATCGGAATCGTACCAGTTTCTACTCACATCGAAACAATTTCCATCTGGCGGATGCTCATCAGCCAATACCGAGGAGGATTCACTTATGGTACTCACGGTAGACTGGTCGGAACACAACGAGGACTGGCTGGTGTGTCGGTACCCATTCTGTTGGTATTTTTCACTTTCTGTCGAGGCTGTCGTTGGGATGGGTGGCCGACGCGACCCTTGTCCCGCCCTGTTTCCTGGATAAGGTGGTGGCGGTTGGTACCCGCGAGGAGCCACAATATGAGTAGCATTTGAAGTTTTTTCACCGGATGAAGTAGCTCTTCCCGTTGGATGCACGTTTGAGACTGACTGCTGTTCAAACTGTGAGGTCAGTTTCTTCACACTGTTTTTCACAAACTCATTAGTATTGGACATCTTGTTTCCACTGTTCACTGTCCTGCTGCTAATGGAAGGGCTATCCTCATCCTTTTTACTGGAATTACTTCTGACGTCATCACTGAACGTAACAGATTTTGGTTTAAACGGCAAAGGAGGTTTGGATTTTAGTTCATCTTTGCCACTTTTTTGGTCATCTGGCATAAGGTGCGTCTTACTTGTTTCGCCACCATCCGTTGTGTGGGAAAATGATCTAGTTCCTGTGTACACACTTGGTAGCACAGACGCTACTGGTTTGTGACTGGTTGTGCTGACCGCATAAGGCAGGGAGGATGTAGGATGGGGAGGAAGTATGAAATGACTAGAGGTTGACGTCGGTGTGCTACAGTCCTGTTCATCCAACTGCGGTGGCGGTTCTGACGGCAGAGGTGGCGGCGTCTCAGTCACGTGTGACGTAAAGTCACTCTGTACAGATTCAGCGCCTTCCATTTGCTCTCGAATTTGCTGTTTCTGTTTAAGATTTCGTATCGATTCTCCTTGCATAATCTCCAGGGCTTGCCGTTGCTGCACAGTTTCGCTCAGAACCTTTTGTGCTAAAGTTGTTGGGTCCAAGTGATTTGCTGCACTATCCGTGTTCCCTACCGGATGTGCATCGAGGCGTTGTGCCAAAAGAGAACCTCTTGTGTAGAACAGTTTATCGTCCCTTCCGTTGGGATATGCCCTACTGAACTGTGAATCGAGTTGAATTTCATGATTCACAGGTTCACTAGTCAGCGTCTTGTCACTTCCTGAACTTCGTGTAGACGTCACTGAACTTCTGTTTCTCGTTCTGCGAAAGTGACCATTTCCGATACTCCTAAAATACAATTTAACAGTAAGTTGCAATTGTTTTGCCAAAAGAATCAAGAAGCAGCTTTTACAATTCAATGCAACTCATTTACTTTACCTGCCACTAGCATTTGACATAGCTGACGTCCTGGCATGTGATCTGGACAGCTCAGGTCCAGGATCCTCACTATCAGAACTGTAAACATTCGGTGGAGCTTGTGGGAAAACGTTCTTCGGTGGAATGGTTCTTGAGAGAAGACTTCTGCTCTTACGTATTGAATCTCGACCTGTAAAGTTTGAAACGTCTGAGTATACATTGTGCAGAAAACGTTGTGACGCAATGTGGTATTTTTGTAAATACTTAGGACATGGCATAGTAAAGGACTAAAAGACGGTACGAGCTTTGGGTACAATTTGCGGACTGTGACATACCTTCTCCACTATGTCCCACCAGGTGTCCCTCTTGCATGTCATCCTCTTCTTCAATAACAATAGTATGTGGTACATGATCATCCATCATATACGACGGTGCAGCGTCAGTGTCATCACTGGTGCTGCCTGGGGAACTGTATTTTTGGCGAATCAAATTTTGGTGTGACAGCTGCAGGCCAACATCAGTGCCCAGTTTTCTTGAGGCGCTCCTCGATCTATGTGTCTGTGGGACAAATAGATACTATTAGAATAGAAGATTTTTGGCATGTCTTTCAAAAGTAAACAAAAAGTCCTCTAAGCTTAATGACGTAAATTTATTGGCTTTTACCTGGTGTGCTCTGGATGCTGACGGCAGTTTCTCCACCTCTGCCGGGTTGAAGAAGGATTTCTTTCTGGAAGTGGGTGAGGTGGGAGGCGACGAGCCTTTGGAGAAGTTGGATGTAGAGGTTGCCGAGTCACTCGAATAAAGTGACTCCATTGAACTGGAACTGTCCAAAAACAGAGTTCGAGGAGCTTCTTGCGTATCTAAAATAAAACAAATTCATTGAAATAAATCTGCATATTTGCAAATTATCCACATACAAAAAAATCACCCCAAGGTGATGTACAACTTCAAGATTGAATTTGTAAGTAAATTATTACCAAATATCGCTACAAGTGCCTGCAGTCCAAACTGCAATGTCCTCCTGTTGGCCTGTTTTCCTGCTTTGACAGTTACTTCCTCTTTTCCGACATCAAGCAGGTCGAATCCAAGTGAAGCAAGAAACTCGTGGCATCCTGGAGCTTGCCACAACCTCATGCAAACGCTCATCTGAGCTTGTGCCTCTTGAGTGTACTTCGTATTACCTTCTCTCAGCTAGAAGAACAATATCATTTGACGTTAGTTGCAGAAAACAAGGAAGAAATTGTGGATAAAACTTTGCGGTGTAATAGCTCTGAGAAACCCACCAAAGATGTGAGCGACTCCCCAACATCCTGATGATCCAACATTTCAGCCAGGGCAGCTAGCGTTGGCACAGGAAGGCCTAAAGAACAAAGACAAAAGGATAAAATTTACTGCCGGGTATTTGAATGCAACCAAAACAAATGTGTGTTGAGGCCCATTTACACAAAGCGTCAGTATCAATGCAGTCAACGCTGCGATGACGCCAGCAACATAGCTCTCACTAAAATCAGTGGAGTCACTCCAAAATGGGTCACAACCCCATTCTGGAGCGATTCTACTTGTTTCCATTGATTTCAATGAGATCTATGTCGCCAGCGTCACTGCAGCGTTAACTCTGCGTTGACGCTGCGCTGGTGTAAATGGGTCCTTACGCTGTGGATACTCACTGACATGTCGTGTTTAAATGAGTACGAAATTTCGTTTGTAACGTTATTTCAAAAACAAGAAGTTACCTAGGAAAGCTTGTAAACTCGCACTGCACTGAGCAAGCCTGTCTCCTATGTCCGTGGTCGGGAAATAGACTGCAGCTGGCATACCATTGGACGCTGGTTCAAATCTAAACCCTACTGAAGTAAGCAAGTCTCGCCAGCCACTAACTTCCCCCACTTTATTTTCGATACTTTGTTGAGTGGTGTACATTGCATTTCGCTGTCCATGATGAATTCTCTGCAAGGACTTTTCGACCTAAAAAGACAACACTCACGTGTAATGGTCAATTTGACAAATATCTGACGTTAACAATACGACAGTCACAAAAATACAAAATTCACAAATCCATCTTCAAAATTTCTCATATAAAATCGCTTACCAGATGGAGAACTACTCTCATTGCCTCCCTGGATTTGGAGGGTGAACGTAGCAACTGGCTGAGCGCATGTCCCATTAGTGCAACTTTGCTTGATAACTTCACGTCGCTTCCAATTAAGACCCATCCTGCCCAGTTTGCTGGATGCGAGAATTGCCGCGTATTCTGCACTGCTTTCATAGCTTCACAAAGGGCTCTACTTGATTTTGTCCCCTAAAATTGTTGGAAAACATTGTCATGTCGAACAACAGTGAGCTTTTAAATGAATAGCTCCGACTATTACTTGACCAAGATGCAAAATTGCTGCGTTGCTTCTTTTGAGAAAAACACCTTACCTTGAGAAGTGCAGTATAAAACGTCTTCAGAAGTATTTTAGCTGCCATCTCAGGGACAGGCCACAGACAGAAGAGGACACACTGTGCCCCTGCGGCTAGGAAGGCTCTGGTCAGTCCAACCACTCCATCTGAATTTATCCTCCCTTCAAAAAAAAATAGAGTTACACAACTTACCATTTATTTTTCCAATTTAAACGTCGCAAATTCACAAAATTTTACGAGCATTTTTGCCAGAGTCCAGTGAAAATCTTTGAGATTACAAACTCCATTCTTTGAAATGTTAGCTGCTGTGAAATTGCATACCTGCTCTATCATCGGAATGTCCTGAACTCAAAACAACCAACTTGGCACTGATCTTTATATTCAGAATATCTGCAGCTGTCAACAAGAATTCAGAAAGCGGTGGCCCATCAAATGATCCATTGATGTCACTACTGCTGTCGTTGAGGTCCATCCTCTCCAGGTTTCCGTGCATTGAAGTTGTGGCAGTGGCGAATTCCCCAGGAGATACCACGATTGCAGCCAACTTCCATGATATGTGTGTTGCGAAGTGCAAGACTTCTGCTCTTTGTATCTGCATGGCAACGCTCTCCTTGGTAGCGCTATTTCCTGTTAACGACTTGCTTCCCAGCATCTCAGCAATCGACTTACATTCTGCTTCAGCGCCTGTAAATAAATTCAGGATTCAAATGCATATTTTGAGAATTGGAGAGTGGTGCGTGTGTTAAGCAAATGGAATAATGGTCCATTCACACTGCCAGAGCCCGATACCGAGAGCGAGACAGATACTGAGAATAAGTAAAAAGAACCCAATGGGAATCTGTTGTCATCTGTCTCTGTGCAGTGTGAACACCTCCACACAATCCTATTCAACCCATTTTTTTATCTGTCTAGGTATCGGTCTCGGTGTCGGCAGTGTAAACACGCCATTAGTGTGTTGTGCAAATGAACAAGCGTCCCTTTTCTGGCCTGAAACAATGCATCTCAACTACATCTGCAACTGGCAACAGGACAATTACCTGGAAGTGGTCCCCACTGCCACTGCTCAGTTACACTACCAGGTAGTTTGGGATTGCCAATGACGACAGCACCGGCGCAGTCCGGGTTGTATTTGTTGTGTTTACTCTGTGCCTGACTGGCTTGCAATGAACGTATTGACGGCACCACGAGGAGGCTATACCGTTCGTACAGACACTGGGCAGCCTGACTCCCTTTAAGGACCGCAAACGGTATGAGATAAAGATCTCCCTGTCAAAAAGATGGTAATTTTGTTTTAATTATATAAATTTTTTCAAGTTTTACAAACAACACTTTGTATTTAGATTTTCATACAATTTAAGGATAAAGTACCACCTGCAAGACAATGACTAATTCTGCGGAGCTGGAGTTGCTTGACGGAAGGAATGATTCCTCCATCGGAGCAATAAGCAGGTCATACAGGGCACTGAGCGGAGGCTTTCCTGACCACGTCGCAGAGCGTCTCAGGTTGCTCAGTCGAGCTCCATTGATACCGTTCATACTTCCCATACTTAAAAGAGAGCTCAAGCTGTAAACAAAGAAGCACCTTATTTATTACTAGAAACATTCTAAAACATGGGGTTTGAACGATGATACCGGAGTAACTGTTTTTGTGTAATCCAAGACTTGAGTGCATCTCGCACCTGTAGCTGCTGGCATTAAAGATATGGTTTCGATTGACCATCCTGAGAAACCCAGTCCTATCATTTTCAGCGTTCAACTTGTCCCCGATCTCCTCCAGATGGAGCTGCCACAGGTCGTCGGCTTCACTTTCGGTTTCTGACATCACCACACTAAACCGATTTAATGACAATCTGAAAGCAAAATTTCGGAAAATTACTATTTTGCTAGTTCAGAAACACCCCAGACATGGGTGTCAAATTTAACTATTGTTATCTTTATGACATACATTTTAGTGGCTATGTCTGTATTCGCCTTGCTGTACATCAATCTATTTTTCATTATTTTGAACAAGACAAACCTTGATGCTGATAGATGTGATTCGACGCCAAGAGATTCCCTTACTTGACCAACAAACTGGTCAAGCAGTGACGTGGTGGACAAACTGAGACTCTTCATGCTCTGCGTGTCTTCTGGGTCGGAACTCACTTCCAGTTCACTCACACTGCATTCGTGGAACTTGACGATGCCTACAAACAGAACGCACATTTCATTTTCCTATCTTCAAAAAGATTTAATATATTTTGCATCTGAAAACATCCTTGAACTTGATTCATTTTAATCAGCCAAGAACATAGCATACCCTGTTGAGGAGTGATCAACCAGCTGTACAGGAATCCTGCTGCGACAGAGAAGTACAGAACTGCAGCTTGTTGTTTTGCTACTATTTCCAAGATCTGTTCTTTTGTCACTGGAGTACTGTCCACACTCGCGTACCAACTCTCTCCACCGTCCAGTTGCTGACGCTCCAGCAATAAATCAACAAATGCTCGAGTTCGGCCTCTTTCTGCGACCACTAGAGCTTCATCAGTGCGCCCGAGTGCCACCAGTACTCTCTGCAATCAGAGTTTCATGACAGTTGTTTTGAGAAATATCAATGGTTTATTTTCTGAAAGTCAAGACGTCTTATTGTCCTGTGGTTAATTGATTTTACAGAATCGGGGCATATTTCAACAAGACGATTTCTTTAAAATTAAAAGTGTCATAGCTGGGATTAACAAGAAGTACACGAACCTGTAAGGCTTGGTATGAAGCCGTTTGCAGGTCAAAGAGGGACAATTTGTAGTCACTTGAAATCTGTGCCTCTCTTCGAATGTTTTCAAACAATTCTGTGGCACTATATAACTGATTCTGGGCCCCTTCAAGATCTCCATGACCCCACAGAGCAAGTCCCAATCTGTGTCGTATCTTCGCTTCATCCTCTCTTCTGGACAGTTGTTCTGCTATTTGCAGTCCCTGCTGCAGATATTGCACTGCTTGCCTGTAGTTGCCAACGGCGTGATGTACTCGACCTAGAAACAACAATCAATTTAGTACCTTTGATTATCCAATTTTCTTATCCTAACTGGGATTTGATCCCTCAGTAAACTGAGTGAGAAGTAACAGTCATATAATTAAGCAGATCTCTGAATTCTACCAAATCAATATATTTTGACTGTTTGCCATCAAATACTCCTGAATGCTATTCACTTCTCTCAGATGGCTTTCATTCTGTAGGATACTCACCCAAACTGCTGTATGCCAGTGTTTTAGCGGTTTTGTCATTGATTTGTGCCGCAATGCTTAGATGTTGTTCTTGATAGCCAATTGCCTTCTCAAAGTTCCCAAGTGATTCATGTGAGAGTCCAAGGTTCCCAAGGGCGCGACCTGTATCAAATATCAAAAGAGCATGAAAATAGTATGAAATTTCCTTCCTTGTCTCCTTTTTTCTAAAATCTACACCTCAACAAACGATTGAAAAATGCTTCTTTTTCCTCCAGAAGAATGAGGAAGAGGTATTCAATTGAGTATCAGAAGAACTTACATTGACACACAGGGTTACTAGTCATCTCAGCCAACTGTAGGTCCAGCTGGTGGTACTGAAGCGCCTTCTCGTATTCACCCATTTGCTGGTAAACGCCACCAAGTCCACATGCTGCGTCTCCTTCACCTGAAATCGGGAGACAAAACTATGAAGAACAAAAGTCAAAGCTTTTTTTTTGCCCAAGTAATTAAACGAATGCGCTACCTTTTCAGTCATTTGTATTTATGTGTACCTACCACGTACGTAGTACGAGGGAAGGCAATGTTTTCGCAGGTATTTGTCCACAGGTGGGGGTGGGGTGGGGAGTCGGTCCATGAGCCACCTGACTCCCCTCGCTAGGTGACCTGCCCCTCTCCCCCTCCCTCCCAGGTAGGTAACCTACCCTCCATCCCCTTAGCCAAGCTAGGCTGTCTTGTTTTATCAATGGCTTACCTATTTGATCTCCCATTTGCTGAGCCAATCGCAGCTGATGTTGTAGACAAGATATCGCCTGTTCAAAATTGCCGAGTAAACTATGCAGGCATCCCAGCTCACCATAAGCTGAGCCTAAACGATACAATACCAGGAATCAGTTACAGTTGTGAGTTACTCTTTACACTTTAAAATTTGTTGCGATGTTCTCAGACAATAAAATAGTTACAAATAAAAGGACAGTGTGGTCGGTTTCACAGTACTTACCTTTGGCTGCTGGTTTATCGAGTTCGTGCGCCACAACCAACCGTTTCTCGAAACAGACGAGTGCTTGTTGTAGGTTTCCCATAGCTCTGTGAGCATTGCCTAGTCCTCTGTACGCTCGGTCTTGATCTACACAGGAAATACAATACATGCACAGCAGCAAGTAATTAAAATTGTTCAACTACGGCATTTTTCTCTTATCTTTGTAAAACCATTTGTTCTAATAGCATGGCAGTCTGCTTTGTCAAATTGACCTCCCAAGATTTCCACATGCAGTACTCTGCAGTTTTGTGCTTTTAATAAAATCCATTTTTCAGGTGTCTGAAATTGAATCACACACTCACCTGAAACATAGTCTATACTTTGTGCGATCGCAAGGTATTGTTCATGACACCTGACGGCCTCGTCGAAATCTCCAAGAGCTTCATAACAGTCACCCAGGTTACCGTACGCCCGACCTCTGTCCTGCACCACTGATGGTCCCGTTATCTACAATTACACGAGTTTATATGTTCACTTGAATTATCCGTAAATTTAACTTATGTTTTAAAATTGATCGTTGATTTTTCTAAATCACAACATCATATGATGACTGTAATTTTTGTGCAAAATATCCAATCAATTACAGCCATAAGCCAGTCTACAAAACCCCATGCTTGAGTCTCATGATTCATAAGTGAACACTGGTTTGAGACATCATGCCTCTGTAGGCAGCCAAAATGAATAAAGAAGTGACTGCTACAACCTCTTAGATATTATTTCCGCATTCACATGAAAACGAAAAACACCAGCCGTACAAGGCAAGTAACAACTCATATGAGGTTTACAAGATTGTGCATTCTAGGATTCGCATTCCTGTTAAAATTTCCCATGCAATTTGCTGTGGGTAGAAACAGGTGATGTTAAAATTTAAGTAAGAGCTGCATTAGCAATACTGGTAAACTATTTACCATTGGACTTCTATTTCTAGATACAAAACAAAAGAATGTTAATAAGCAGCTGTAACATTCAAAAGAAAAAACTTAATTCCTGAAGTTAATGTGGTGATATCGAAAAACTATGTAAACTGTAAATGGAAAGTACTGACCTGTTCTGATAAAGCCAATTGTTGTTCAAATAATCCAATAGCATCGTCAAATCTTGCCATATTCATTTTAGTAATACCAAGATTTCCATATGCTTGCGATTCCATAGCAATGTCCTTAAGATCCCGGGCTCTATCTAATTGTTCTTCGTAGCAACGATAAGCGTTACTATAGTTTCCTAGTGCCATGTGGACGTTGCCAAGGTTACCGTGTGCTCGACATTCACCTTTGAAGTCATTCAATTCTTGGAATATAGTCAATTCTTGGGTGTGGTATCCAAGAGCCTTGTCAAATTGACCCGTCAATCTGTGTAAGCCTCCAAGATTTCCGTATGCAGTCCCCTCCAGCTTTTTATCACTCGAAGTCTTTGCAAGTTGCAACTGCTCATTAAACATTTTCAGAGCTTCATCAGTATTGTTCAACTTGATATACACATCTCCAATGTTTCCAAGGGCAACAAATTTAGCAGCTGTATTTTTGGTCATGTGACTCGTTGTCAGGAAGTACTTCTGACATTCAAGGGCGCTATCCAGATCACCGAGTGCTTTGTGAGCCAGCCCTAAGTTGCAGTAAGCCCGGCTCATGCTGTTGCGGTCCTGTTGGTCCTTAGCGAGGGCCAAATCCTGTTCGTAGTACCGGATAGCCTCGCGAAAGTTGCCCAGATTGTAATGTGCGTATCCCAACTTGTGACAAGCTTTACCTTCTCCTCCAACATCCTAAAAGAGAAAGAGTACTATACGTTAACATATCAGTTCAAAGAATAAAGTCTCTTCCTAATTAGCTACTGGCCAGAAAATCGCACTGAAAGTCAAAAAAGTGTCTCCGATGACTGCTAGCCTTGGTTGTGTGACCACAGCATCTCGATCCTTAAAAAGTAAATATTTTACCACAAGATAAAGTCTTTCTTTATCTCAGACCAAATATAAACAACTGTCATTCATAACTGCTTCCTGTCCACATATACCAGCCTTTATGTGCGCTGCTACTATAGAAATTGTGTCAACTCGTTTAAAAATCCAATTGACATCAAGTGAAGTGAAACCAAAAGTTATTTATTTTTACATAAATGTGAAGAAAGTTTCAGCGAATGCGCAAGTCAAACAAACCACGATAGTCTTTATCATTCTAGACACGAGGCATAAATAACCAAGAACTTGAGAATTACTAAATAAAGAAGTTAAAACGACCAACCCGGACATGTGTGACAGAAAATTAAGGAATGAAAATAATAACTTTCAAAATTCTTACAATTTCAATCGGGTACATTGTATGGTAACGTTTAATGTTTCGTTATCATAGATGTCACCACGCAACGTCTAAAAATCTCAACCGAAATAATTATTGGAAAATATTTCGAAAGAGTTCACACATGGGAAAATACAATATGTTGCAATGCGGCAAGGTCAAAAAATGTTCACCTGTAGTTCTTGGGAAAGGCACAAATACTGCTCGTAGTAAGGCACAGCCTTTTCATAGTCCTTCTGGCAGCTGTAAAAATTCCCCAGATTCGACAGCGCTCTCGCTTCCGAGTTGGTGTCTTTAAGTTCCCTGACTGTGTTGAGGTGGATGTCGTAGTGCTGTAGCGCCTTGTCGTACATCTTCATCGCTTGGTACGCGACGGCCAGGTTCCCGTGTGTGGAACTCTCCGAGTGTCGATCATTCACCTCCTGTCAAACATTTCAATACATGTACAAAACTATCTATTAACAAGAAAGTCCTCCTGCGTGACCGCAAGAGGCATACCGCCCGCTGCGTAGCAAGTAGTCGCTGTTCTGTATTGTTTCTGGGGGGTGGGGGCTGGGGTTCCCCAGTCTCTGATAGCTTAACAAAAGAGGGGTATTTAATGCAGTGCTACAAACATCTAAAATAAAGTACAACTGTTTGGAAAAATCTACCACAGTGTCTAAATGACTTACTAAGCTGGATGTAATAAAGTACCTTTGATATGGCTAATTCCTGCTTGTGAAATCTGATGGCGAGGTCGTACTGCTGCATGGAGCTGTACGCGTTACCTATGTTACCATAGGCTCTACCCTGACTGGCTCTGTCGCCTAAATCCTTCGCTATTTGCAAGTGAACCTTGTGTAGCTTAAGCGCAGCGTCAAACTCGCCAAGCAACTGGTACAAAATGCCCAGATTGGAACAGGCTCTCCCCTCCGCAACCTAAAAGCAATAAATATGGCAACCAATAAACTCGATGGAATAACCTTATATTTGGTAAAAAGAAATATTCGAGGGCTACCTATTTGTGTACCTATTTATTTATTACAGTGTCGTGGACAAATTTCCCACTCCCAACGCATTGATCTGCGGGTGCCAAACTCCTAAGTGTGAACTTGTAATTACAAACACACATATATTATCGCGAGAACAGCTAAGTATACCTTGTCTTTGGTTTGCAATGCATTGTCGAGTTGTTTCTCGTGGTAGTTTTTGGCTTGAGCATGGTCTCCTTTACTTCTCGCTGCATGACCAAGTCCTGCATAGGCTCTGGCTTCAAGTGTCCGGTCTCTTATGTCATGAGCAATGTTTAGCACCTGAAAGAAACATGTGTACATGCCATTACATGCAATAGTTAGTTCAGTCACCTATTGACAGGACACCCACTTCAAGGAACACACCTCTCAATTAAAATAGTTCTTGCTGCAGAACAAAGTAACTCACAAACATAGCCTGTTTGAGAGGAACAGACCGTACACATGAAAAAAAAAACTGTCTCAAAACGAAAGTGCCACTTCACAAGAATTCCAACTACTTCGAGTGCTCAAATATTATCTGCAAATGCTGTAGACAGTATCTCAAAACGTGATCTCGTAAAAATAAAAAACCTTTTTGTCATGTTCAAGAATGGGAAGTGAACCGTTGCGTAGTTCAATCCCTGATTATGCATTTCTTCACAAAGCAATTGCGTTTATTATCAAAGAGAAGAACTTTTTCTCCTTATGAGCATCACTAAGACGTAAGAAAACAGAAAAAGAATGGCTTGTGTTGCAAGTTAAACAAAGTGAGAACCGGACGCTAATCTCATTTGTATTCTTACTTCAGAGGTGGGAAGTTTCTCCACCCATAATCACCTCGTGGTTTTAGTTTACCCATAAGTATGTACTTTACAGAAACTCGGAATCTCTAAAAACATCAATTACGTTGAGAATAATTCCAACACTCTAACGGTGAAATCACTAAAATGGGAAATGTTCACCTTGAACATTGTATTTGGATTCATGTAGGACTCCCGGAAATAGAGTCATCCCAGCAGACTACAATGTTGAAGCGAGCTCATATCGCTAATGTGTTCACTTTCGCTCACAGTGAACAGGCTCAGGGCTATCATTCATTGGGCTATCATTCATCATTTTATTCTCAGAATTGGAAGAGCGATTGTTTTTTGAGGTCATGACAGGTTTCCAATTAATTGCGATGTCCGATCAAAACGTAGTATCCTCCATAAAACTAATGAAATACAGTTCATCTGTCGCTCCATTACTCACCTGATTGTGGAATTTGATAGCTTCATCAAAGTTGCGCTTGTAGTGATGGGCGCTGCCCAAGTTCGAGTAGGCTCGGGCCTCCTCATGTCTGTCCTTGAGCTGCTTGGACATCTTTAAGTGTTCATTATGGCACTCGAGAGCAGAGTCAAAATCACCCATAGCTAAATATACAGCACCAACATTTCCGATTTCTCTGGCTTCACGGATTTTGTCCTTTTGCTGTTTCACTAGAAGTACACACTGCTTATGACTAGCTAAGGCGTTGGGATAGTCGCCTACGGCAGTGTACACATGTCCGAGTGAGCTCAAGGCCGATGCGGCCGTTTGAGCGTCTTTTAGTCGCATCGCCAGAACCAGTTGAAATCGATGGTGGGTTAACGCCTCTTTGTAATTGCCTTTAGAAAAGTAAGACGCCCCTAAATTACCGTGCGCTCGACATTCGCCTTCTTGATCACCTGAAAAGTACAAGGAGAAATGAAGTCATTTTATTTCTGTCCACAAGCAGTTCATGGTCACGAATCACAATTTTGTCCACGATACTTTACTACACTGAGATGAGCGCAAATCTAAACAAATATTTTTGTGGTAATGACAACAAATATGAGCGATATATTTTCTGAAATATGCTTAACGATGTGGGAACATTATTATGTCTTTTCACTTATGTGCCGCACCAGTCAGCCCAGCGTCAACACCCAACACTTAGTAACTCGAACGAGCTCAAGGATCATAAACTATGAATGTGGAATTCTAATTGATAAGTTCACCTACTAATTAGCTCATAAAACATGCATAATATCAACATTTATATGCAGCTCACACTGATCTCAAAGAAGCATACAAATAATTATACTTGCATGTCGATGACATTTCTACCTTAAGCAAACAAAGCAATTGATTTCGAAACTTGGCGTGGTACAAGTTAAACTAATTGAGAAGATATATTTGTTCCTTTTCTAATCCCATTATTCTATTTTGTCACTGAGAGAGGATCGGGTAACAGCACTCCTGGGGACAGTCAGCTCAGGTGACATCGATGGTCAATGGAACAATTTCGTTTGTGTCAATAAAGGTTTCATTTTATCAATAATTGATGTCTCCCAACTTACTGACCAATTTATATTTTTCACCTGCCTTCACACGGACAAATAGTTCCAAATGTCCAATTAATTATTATTGGAAATAACTTTTAATGGTCATCATGAGCATCTGGAATTAATTTGCAACCAAATTAATGATGATAAATTAAAGCATTTCTTATGTCTGCATTACTGTGAATTTACCAAGTTCAGTCTTTGTTAATTCTGCTTGTTTCTGCACAAATAATCTGTGCAGTTTCCATGTAATTACATGGGTGTTTGAGAAACATCTCACCAAAATTGGTTTGGGATCATGAGATCGTCTTTTCCGCAGTTGAACAATGATTGTCAATCCTTATACCTTAGTTTAATCACCATTAGCAAATTTACTTTCATTGATCAGCCCAACGCACACACATTAACTGCGAGCATTAATGTTGGGTTCAAAGGCTGGTTATCAAAATATACCTGTAACTAAGCTTCTTCTTGATTGCAGTACCTCATAAATACATGTGCAAATACGAACAAAAGAAAATCAAATTACTTACCCAAAGATTTTGCAATGGCGAGATCTTGCAGCATGCAAGCGATAGCTTTGTCGATGGCACCCATGCCCCAATGGGCTGACGATAATGCAGAAAACACAGATCCTAGAAATGGACAAATTAACAACTGAAGAAATATCTCCATTTACAATTCCAAAAACTAGCTGGTATCTTAATTATCAAATAAATTGATACATGTTTCAGTTTTGGATTACTGAGTATACTATTTCATGGAGGGGCAACCCGGTTTAATTCTGTTCACGCAGTACTTTCTCACAAAACATTATTTATTGCCAATCAGATGTTTGGAACATGTACGCCTAAGGTTTCCACACCTAAAATATCAACAAACTTAACATGCCAATTACCACTTTTTTCTCCCTTCCTGTCTATGCATTCAAAATTTTCCCTGTTGAACCCAGTTTCAAATGTGATTAATTTCAACTCAAACGATTTGGACTTGAAAGAGAAAGTTTCCTGTGTTCGCAATTTTGCGTGCAATATCTACTATTTTCTGGTAACAAGCTAAACGTATATATTGACTTGCTTCCCAATAAATCGCTTTTTTATTTGATTTGTGAATTTTTTCAGTCAATTCTAAAATTATTCCAGTAATTGGACAGTTAGACATCAACTGATCTATGCGGGTACCACAAGAATACAATAACAAATTTACATGGAAAAAGACTCTCTCTCATTTGAAAATAAGTAATAGTTGCCTGTCGTGTCATGGTAAGGTGTGGGTGGTAATAGATTGATTTATTTCCGGAAACCACAAAATTTGCTTTACAACAACAAAGCATTGTTATCTTCATAATAAGGATTACGACCAAACCCTAAAAAATCGGATTGTTAAAGCTTGCATTTCCAAAGTTAGTTTTTTGTTCACATAAGTTGTGTTCATATCAAGTAAAAACGAATGAAAACTAATCGCACTGATGTACACATTCGCTTCTGTTCTCCTTTCTTGAATAGCATTACTACAGTCGAAGTGTGCGTTCTGAGGTACTCTGTCCCATTTAAAATCGTTTCTAAGGCCCTTTCAGTCGATACGTCTACGACTGCGTCAGCTCGCAATGTGCCCCAATCGCCGTCCTGCTGAATGTCTTGCAGAGTTTCGGTGGACTTTGAAAAACAAATCTAACCTCTGAGCTTAAGACTGCAACTTCCTATCCTGAGCGCTGATTCCAGGACGATCACTGATGACGCGAAGCAGCTCGCCGACAACAATTCCTGACCGATCACCGAGATCACCACGAACGGGCTCGAGTCCAGCTTCATGTTTTGCAGGGCGTTAAACAACGGCGTAAACTTATCTGGATTAAAATAAAATTAAGTTCAAATCACACAGAAAAAAGTTAACATTGAATATTACTTGTTCAAAACTGTCTCTCCGCAAAGGTATAAAGAAGAAAAGCCCATGCTTGGGACTATCTTCAACTGGTACATTTCATTGTTTCTGTTGCGTTTTAGAATATTGAATTTTTACCTTTAAGTGGAGATCTTATGGCGGTTTCCACCATGGCGGTGAGTAGTTGTGTAGACTTTGGGTCCGCCGCCAATCCGGACGCCAGAGACGCCAATGCCTCCGCATCTTTACCCAGCGCTTGTAGAGCCACACCCTCTCTGTAGTACGCCTGCAAAGAACAAAATAATACACTACTTTAATTCTTAGCTTTATTTCCACCAGAGTAGTCATCATTCAGTTTCACGGTGAGCTAAACTATCACAAGGCAATTTCAAATCCGTGCAGAAATGACCGTAAATGATGGATGGATGCCTAACAAACGAGGTATAGTTAGACCATGATCAGCAAATACTAATAAATTGTTTCAAAATATTAAGACTAAACGGCAGATATCTTACAAGGCAGGGACACAGTGCGATAGTTATTACTATTTGGGATTTTGTATGTAAAATATGTCGCGTGTAAAATCCACTAAATGTGTTTTTTTTTAAATTTTTGGAGGACACAAATCCTTTTTGTGGGACCACTGATACCCCTGTTTTGGGCCTCTGATAACATCTGCCCCGTGCTTCAAGGTGGGGGTGGATCACTCACATTTGTGCTTTCTCACCTGTATGCAATGGATTCCTCAGATTCACTTCTGGTACATGTCATGTATCCCCAATCAATTATTGGGGGTTTGAACCCATGACCGAGCGTGCAGCACAACGCTCTAAAACACTCGGCCATTCCGGCTCGGCTTCTCCACTAAATGTCATTGTTTTATCAAGTCAGTGATATTATCGGGCTAGACATATTGATACTAAATCTAATATAAAGTGATACAAATTTATTGACGAACAATCAAATACTTCTTTCACAGAAACGTTTTTTCCACATACAAAGAGTTTTGTCCACATCTAAGTGTTCATCCATTTTTTCCACTAATGGACATCACAAATAAACTGTTTTATTGTCTCCGGTGACAAGATGCACACTGATGAATATTAAGTTAATTATCTCCATCAGCCGTCAGTCCTACTAATGGATCCGTCTATCTCGGTGACGCTCACAAGCTTTCTCCACAAGATTCAAATCACCTGTGTCACGCAATCCAAAAACATCACTGGTGGAAAGAAACAATGTTACCTGCTAACAAAGACATTTACTCAGTTCACTTTCGAAATGCACCTGAGCACTGTATCCACGGTGAAATTTTACCCTCTTCAGGCCTTGTACGCCAATTTTGCGAAAAAAAAAAGCAAAAAAAGCACAAAATCACGAAAAAAAAGCACTTTTTTGGGAAAAAAAAACGCAAAATCACGAAAAAAAAGCACTTTTTTGGAAAAAAAAGCACTTTGCAGAATAAAATTATTTATGTATTATCTATATATATTGTACCAAAACCTTTATAAAATCACCATTTCTATTTTCTTTTTAATTCTAAGACTTACTTTCAATGACTTCACTGTATTTTT
>JBCAUG010020122.1:0-10726 GCA_038406175.1 Haplosyllis leylae
GGGATACTCAGTCCCTGGTGGGGGGGGGAGGTACTCAGACTGGGTACCCCCCCTGGAAATTTTTTTTTGAATTTTTTTTTTTTGAAATTTTTTTTTTGAATTTTTTTTTGGAAATTTTTTTTGAATCTTTTTTTTTTGAAATTTTCTTCTTTTTTGAATTTATTTTTTTGAATTTTTTTGAATTTTTTTTTTTTTTGGTGGACATAAGTCCCCCCGGATAGGTTTGCTACGCCGCGGTCGGTATGCCTCTTGCATTCACGCAGGAGGACTTTCTTGTCTTTAATTGAAACTACTTGTCTTTCAAGACGGAAGGCAGATTTATCGGGTTTCAATCGGGTTTTTCACGACAAGTAAAATTTGACAGATCTGTCAGATCTGACAGAAATAAGATGCACTTTTAAGCGGTTTTAACAATTTTTACTATTTTCAGTACTTGCTAGATTGTGTCTACTTCATTAAATAATTAATACACACAATAGCAAGGAACAGAAATCCACTTTGAGATTTGCCAGATCTGACAGAATGATTACCATGAATAACTAGAACACCCTGAATAAAGTTCAGAAAATACGTGTGATTTTGGGAATGTCAGAAAATACTGGCCAAAATTTTATAATGGTCGTCTATGAGAAATTTTTTTTTTAGTTTTTTGACTGACGTGGAGATATTTCAATAATTATCTGTATTTAAAATTTTTAAAAAAAATTATCTTTTTCCTAGAATGAGATATTCAAAAAAAGCTCCACATCAGTCGGATCTCCTTGGTATCAGAAATAAGGATATACTAAGTATTTAAAGGTACAACTAATATTTTTTCCAGACACTTCAAAAAGTATAAAAAAAATTCTCATAGACGGCCATTATAAAACTTAGGTCAGAATTTTCTGACTTTCTAAAAAATTGTAAGTATTTTCTGAACTTTATTCAGGGTGTAGAATGATAGGGACAACATTATCATTTGGGAAGGTAATTCCATGGAGGGGAATATATCAATTGTGATATCCTTAAGATATCCGCAGGAAACATAATTTGTGAGCATAAGCATGTCCCATAATGGTTCATACTGAAAATTATGTATTGGATAATATCTGAACTTGAAGCGATTATCAACTGAGAAACTCTGAGGCATAGCCGAGGTGTTGGTCATTAATAATCATTGAAAGTGAAGTTGTATTATCTTATTTAAGGCACCATTCGATTTTCGTCAAAATAATTTACACCTTCCATTAATAGAGCCTTTGTCTTATGGTACTTTAATGAGCCATAAAATAGGTTACCATGTTGATGATTGAAAAGAAAGACAACTGGAGACATGCACACAGACATCGTTGAGGATGAACAGACGCACCGAAAGATATTTGTGGAAAAACTGCTCGTGTTGATTAGCACTTACCAAGAGAAATAACACACTGTATTCCTGTAGAAATGAAGATTATTAAAAGCGTACACATTATTTCAAACTCCATTATAAAAGTACAAAATACTCAGAAAATACCATACAGTTGGCACTTTGTTACTGATTTCCCACAACCACAATAATTTGATTATTTTGAGAGCAAGAGGAATTCCATATTGCATAACCGTCATGCATGGTTTTGTTCATCGGTCATTGCCACCTCAACGATGTCTTTGAATCAAGACATTCGGATTTTCCATTCAAGACATTCGGATTTTCCATTGAGCTGTTAAATGTAAACATGGTCGAGTTTTTCCTAAATAACACAAATCTGACATTATAATTCCCCTGCCTTACCCACTCAGCCATAGAGACCTATGTTATGCTCAGATTTTCAAACCTTTATAAAGTCATGCTCTATTGAATCTTGAAATGATTCAATGTCCAAAAAGTGAAGTGGAGCATAACACAGGTCTCTGTGGCTCAGTGGGTAAGACATTGGAATTCTAATCCATAGATGGTTGGTGTTGTGAGTTCGAATCCCACTGGAGGCAACTATTTTTTGCTGATTTGGAACCCCTTGATGTCAATTTTGTACAAAAATGTCAGATTTGTGTTATTTAGGAAAAACTCGACTGTCTGTCAAGACCACTTACATCAATTTCTACGGTATCTGAACTGTTTTATTACCGCCCGCGTACATAGTATGAGGGAAGGTAATATTTTCAGTTTGTCTGTCTGTCCACCAGGGAGGGGGTTACCCTGGTCAGGTAAAGGTCCCAGGCAGAGAGGATGTTTGTTGCGATAGATCTAAGAAGAATCGCAGTTGCAATCAGAAAAAAACAACCGCACAGTGTGAATGAGCCTGTACAGAGAAACAGGGTTCTACACGATGACGATTTCTGAAATCATCACTTTGATAATCTTCCTACCAACATCCATTCAACATCTAGCTACAAAGTGATGAAAGCATACGTTTCTACAAAGATCATTTTTAATATATATTTTTTCAATTGATTAAGAAAACACGATGCTTTTGTGTAGATGATTAAAAGCTTGTGTGCCATTTAAATTTAACTTTCTCTAATCTTTTCATATGGGATACAAAATATGCAACAAATATTATGTAAATGATTTACATGGTTCACTGAACTACAGAACTAGGGTTTAGGAACTAGAATTTCCCATGCGCATATCAGCGGTTATTGACACCATGATATTTTGGATTGGTGCCAAAACGAAGCACTACAAATAGGCCCCTGGTGAATTCTCAGTCTGGAAATTGTTATGTTTTTTATTCATGATGAATGACAACTTGCATAAGTTCAAGCTTGACAGATACTATGGTTGGTTACCTTTCCATTCATGTAATGAGTAATTTATTTATCGCCTGAGTTGGCTCATAGTGTTTGGAACCAGGTTTACCTGACGGAGCAAATCATATTTATGATTTTACTGGGGATTTTCAAACAAGGAAGAAAATTAAAACTCAAGAAGAAAATTTTATTGTGCATATTTATAACCTTTATTATTTTGATCGCAATCAATTATTATCTTGTTTCAGTCCTCTGTGGTGTTCTTACGTTCATTTATATCTCGGGTATCTGTGATTTTTGTAGTTGTTCGTAGTCACGAATATAATCATATTCTGCACCATTCGCACCATAAGGAACTCCTTCTGAAGTGGTTGAAATGACATCAGAGTCAGTTTAAATTAACATCAGGGACTGAAAGTTGTTCCTCTTATCTATTTTATCCTTCTTCTTGTCAACACTGGTTAAGTTAATTTCAAAATTAATGTGAATTAAATCTAAATTATTTTAACAGTATCATCACGTAAATACCAGGACGTCTTTTTATCAAAGTTTAGGTACATAGGGACGTTCTGAAATTTCTGAGATAGCTATTTCTTCAACAATAACCCTTTTCCCAAAAGCATAAAAGATATTTCTACAGCTTTTGTGTTACTAAGTTAATTAGTAAAATTTGGTTGCTAATATTATTTAGCATTTTCCTGGGGAATTGCTGCTCATCAGCCGCAATAGCTATGTTGGTAAGCATACCTTTTATGAAATAGAATGCTGTTTTACAACATGAAATAAATCATAAATAGTGATATTTTATATGTCCAGCCTGGCTTTCCTGAGGCCCAATGGGCGACCAGGGTTTTTATAGCCAGGGAGGTGCACCGTCATATTCTTACATCACACAAAATAGTTCCCACTAAGAAGAGGAGCTGGAAATCGCCTTTTGGCATTTTCCCAGGTAGAATGCAAATTTAGCTAAGCTGTGATAGTGTTTCCAAGCAGTTTAGGCCATTGCTAACACAGCTACAAGGTTGAGGTGGTAGGAATATGTACACTGGAGTGTACTACTCAGTCCAGACATGATGTCATTGCTCTGCTTACTGATTTGTTCACTCACACATCACCCCACTCTGTCTAGACATTACCTCAAGCCTAATTGGCTGGAAATAACCATCACGAGTGAGTATTGAGGAGACAAGCTGCAGAATGCTTGTTTTGCACTGCGGAACTCAGTTTTTATGTCTGTGGGTATTTTCCAAGCATTCAAGGCTTAGCTCCTCAAACTCAACTTGTGACATTAGACGGAATACAAATGTTTAATTTTTTAAAAGTCCATAGTTCTCTATGAACAATAGCTGAAGTAGTGGATTTTGCTTGATGGAAAACTACTAACTACTGTGTACCTTTATGAACCCTTTAACAGGAACATGGGATTTCTGCACTCTTCAAAACTAACTCCAGTTACCAGTTTACCAGTCTTTATGAGTTTAACAATAAAGGTCATATATAGAGAAGCTGTGTTTTTGCATTCTTCAACCAATGTGAGCATTTCATCTGAAGTGCTGATCCACAGTTGCTGGGAAGATACTGTGTGTAGTGTGGACACCCTCTTCTCCAACATGCAGCCAATTGATCTAAACACCACTTGAGCCCAGTGCATGAAGATAAATCCATGAACAACTCCTGCCACTTCATGAGATAAGAGGCCTAAATACTCCAGTTGTTAACTGGAGGGTGTACAACAAAAAGTACTAAAAATAGTAATATTGATGACAAATATTTTTGAACTAGGGGGTAACAATCTTTGAAGAAAAAGAATTGCAATACTCATTGAACTAAATTCATATCCAAAGAGCAATTTTCCAACTTATCTGTCTGCAGGATAAGTCACTCAGTATTTTCTTTTCTGTACTGGGTGTTTCTTGCTACTATTTAGTATTTCTTTATTTCATAATGTTGAGTGAAAATCAAATCAAATTAAAATAAATGTTTGTAATTATGGGCATCAAACTTACTAGACTCTATTGCCAATTTTTTTTGATTTTCAGATGCAAAGATTATTCTATCAGAACTACAGAAAACTAAATGGCTCTGTGGATCCAGAGGAAATCAAATATGATATCACTGAATCAATAACCCTACACCCATTTAAAAATCATACTTATCTCTATAAGATGCAACAATATGTGTACCAGCAGAAATTGGTTAGCCTACAAAAAAGGAGAAAACATATAGAAAATGATATTTTGCTACTTGAAGATGTAATCAAGGGTGCATCCCTGGGCATACAAATTAGAAACATCAGCAAACATAATGAAATAAGAATGGAAAGACACTTAGTGAATACATTCACAGCATACAGAAGGAAAAATTATTTCTCCCATGTAGAACTAAATCCAAAGCATGCTATTATGGAACCTGATTTGAAATTTCTTATTGATACTATCTTTGAAATTGAAAAAAATCAAGTAGAAGAGATGAAAAGAAATGGAAAAATATTTTATGTAAAAAGCTTTGAAAATGGTTACAAACAGATAAGTTCTTTTGGAATAAAAATTTTACTTCATTTGCATGTCTGTTGTTTGAAAGGAAAACATGGAAAGTTTTCAGAAAAACAGACATTTTATGTTATACAAAATCTATCTTCATTTCATGTTTCTGAAGACAAATTTATTGTAGAAAATCTGAATTCAGAAAAGGGCGGACTCTTCTATTTGTCTGAGCAAAAATTACAACCGGTTGTAAATTTCATAATTCCCCTTTCAGGAAAACTCATTCCTTTTCTAAAATTCATTAACAATTTTGAAAAGCTATTCTTAAATCAAAGAGAGAAGGTTTCTTTGTTGGTTATTTTGTTTTGGGACAATTACAACCAAAAAGAAAGCTGGCAGATTGTCTCATCTCTAAAGCAGCTAAAGACACGTTTTTCAAATTTTCAAATAGATTTAATACAGAAAAAGGGTGAATTTAATCGTGGAATTTCTTTAAATATTGGTGCATCAATTTTCAAGGATGATGATTTATTGTTCTTTGTTGATGTGGATTGCTTTATTTACCCAGATATTCTAAAGCGAATAATGTTTAATACAGTTCAGCATAAACAGGCATATTTTCCTATTATGTTTAGTCTTTACAACCCTCAGTTTGTATTGAAAAACTATGTAAACTTTAACAATTTTACCTTTGCTGAAGAAATAGGATACTGGCGATTCCACAGTTTTGGCCAACTCTCAGTATTTAAGTCTGATGTTAAATGCATTGGTGGCTATGATTCAAATATAAGAGGGTGGGGAAAGGAGGACATAGACTTATTTCAAAAATTCCTTGACAAGGGTATTATACCTTTCAGAGCCCCTGACCCTGGATTAATTCATATTTTTCATGATGTAAACTGTGGCTTGGAACTTCCTCATGAACAATACCGCATGTGCTTGGGAACAAAATGGTCAACCTATGGAAGTAAAAAAATACTATCTGATATTGTGTACAGAACACAACATATTTTTGATAGAAATAAAGATTTTAAATGAGTGTTTAATATGTAACATTGAAATAATAAAATGAATAATCATGATAATTACAATGTTGAAAGTTAATTCCAGGAACCTATTTGGTCTAGAAAATTGTTTACAATATTTCCAAGAAATTTAGTATTATTTTTGTCTGAAATCAAAACTGAAATGCAATGTGATTGGTAAATTTGTTTTGAGTTTTCTGCAAACATTTCAACTGTCATTGCCAGCAGATACCTTTTTATTTGAACCCAATTTCATCAAAACATGTGTGCTTGCTCTCATTATTTTTGATCCCAGTTTCATCAATGGATGTGTGCTTGCAATTATCATCATTTTCTGTGAAGTCTGTTTCATTGCAATGCTCAAACCATCATATTGAATCTCATCCAATATCTTTGCCACCTTTAATGTATGAGGCATCGACTGGTGAACAAGATGTCCCTTGACCTCAAATCTCAATTGTACATCCATGATAATGGGGTGTTCTAAATACTGAATGACCACAACATTCTGCATGCCATTAGTAAAGGAATGCCATCACAGCCCCTGATTTGACTGGTCAATGGGTAACCATCTAAGGACAGCAATGGAATGGGCTGAGGTATATGTAACAGTGTGAGGTCCTTTTCTGGTCTGATGTAAAAGCAGCAGTAGGGTCTCAGGTATGCCTGAGACAGTGAAAGTGCTCAGGTCGATGAAACATTCATTACCAATGATCTCTCAAAGGATCTTACATTCTGTTCCTCATAAGCATGAGTTATGTTAAGTTATAGTTCTGTACAATCTACATAAGTTGATAGCTCTCAGTAGCCTACAATATTTAAGCCAAGCTTACTGTTCCGGCATTTAAGCGTAGTTGTTATTGAACTCATGGTTCCTGCATTAAAACTTTTTGTACTATATTGTACAATGCATTTAATACTGGATCTGATCAGTAGATGATTGGCTGGTTCTTGAGGATGTCACTATTGGCCATACACTTGGTAGGATCCCTGTAGGCTCTAAACCTAAGTGTGTATTTGACAGCTATAAGGGACATTTTTGGGACTGTGCAGTCCTCCTCTACCCAGTTTAATACTTGTAACAATGTTTTTTACCGATATAGCTTCAGAATACATACTTGATCTTTCCTACTTTTTAAGTCAATGGAGAAGCTTAGGTCCATTGATGTAAATCTGGTGCTACTTTACATGTGGGGAAACTCACTTAGTGAGATCTTTCCTACTTTAAGTGTATTCTCAAATTTTGAATTTTGAAAGAGCTTTTTATGTACAATTGGCTGCAAAGAGCAGCTTATCACAGTCTGTATATGGTTACTTGTTCTCTTCTGTGTGCATTTTCTTGTCATACTGTCAGTGATACTGGATACTGTAAGCTACCTGTTACAAAGGGGTTACTTACTTAGTTCTAAGTCAAACTTAGAATTAAGCATGACAACTCTGAAATTTTGCAAGGCTGCGTCCCAGTCCCCTCAGCCTTAAAAACTCATAAAACCATGCACAACAATTTTATTTTATAGGAGTAGCTTCTGCAAGGAGTAACATGCACACACTGACACACCAAAATGTAAATAAACTGTATCTCAAATGCATTACAGACCATGCAGTATAATTAATACATGTATCTATTTTCTGAAATTTCAGAACAAGATTAACACCAGATTTAGACACTAGTAGGAAAGGTGACAGGTCAAAACCATAATGTTGATGTGACATGTGTGGAGAAAGGTTCTCCAATTCTACAGCCTTCATAGCTCATTACAGTGAGCGTCATCCCCCGATAGCATGTGGAAATGTCCCAAGGTTTTTAATAACCCACTGAGTGCCCAAAAACATAAATATAAACATGATGGAAAACAACTCCCATGTCTCGACTGCCACCGCACATTTCCATTCAACTCGCAGCTGAAAGACTACAGAAAAGCCCACTATAAGCAAAGGCCGCATGTTTGCTCACATCCAGGTTGCTCTCAGGACTTCACACACTATTACGATATGCTTAAACATCTGTCCACCCATCGAACAACAACAATAGACTGTCCCGACTGCAACTACAAAACAAAGGACAAAAGAAACTTCAAACAACATAGAAGAGTCCACAGTGGGGAGCAGCCTTACCAGTGCAACAAGTGTGGTAAGAAATTTACATTTTCAATGCAGAAGACCCGTCACAGCTGCTAATCCCAACAAAGAGTCCACCACATTCATTTACATCAGTTCGTAGGATGTAACATAAATCACACATCAGAAGACAAGATGCCACACCCGTGTCAATTCACGCATGTGATAAGTGATAAGTGTCAACAAACAGATTATAGGATGCAACCGTCCCTTGCAAGGATAGCTGGACACAACAATGGATTATTAGGTGCAACACCTGTATCAACACCTGCATATGACATTATTATCCAAAGTGATTAGTGTCAGCAAACGGCTTATAGGATACAACCGTCCATTGCAAAGTCAACAAATTGTATTATAGGATATATCGTTATCATGTTTACTACTTGTGGTAGCTTTTTGTGCATATTGTAAATTCAGTTGAAGGAAAAGATAAAGTGGGAATGTCTATGCACCACTGCAAAGATTATGGAACACAACATTACTGGATTACTAGGTGCAAATGCGTAAAAGGCGTATTAAAATGCATGATAGGCAATACAAAAACGTCCAAATTATTACGGCTCTGGTATTCAATTACCATGTTATGCCACTTACCCATTGGCACCTAGATCAACCTAAGATGGATAGTAGTAAAAAACTGCTACGAGTGTTGTAAATATTGATTAAGTTTTCTTTTACATCTGAAGTTGAGAAAGGTTTTATTTTGTTTATTGTGTTCAATTGGCAAAGTTAGCCAATAATAGGATGCCTTAAGCTAAATGCATACTCATTGTCCTGAGTAACGGATATAACAGACACATGTTAAAGTAAACACGTTATCCATGACGTTATACGTTAACATTAACGGAATTATCACAGGACGTAACCAAAAACTTAAGGGAGGTACAGGACATACCTACCAGTTGTGATGCAGTATACTCACCATCTGAAGTACTACAGGACGTAACAGAACTGAGCTGATGGACAGGACATACCAGCTAGATAAAAGGGTTACCTTAGTGTTCCATCTACTATCCTAAGTTTATATATATGTGGAAAAGTTGTATTGATTATACTTAGTTATAAATTGTTTATATTTCACACCTAAGGGTCAGAGGTCAGGACATTGTGTGTATACACTCAAAGGAAGTAACACGGTTAATATTTCTATGACTATTTATTTGTCATGCTTGATCAAGCATCAAAGGATGTAACAAATGAAAGACTACTGAACTTTAAGATCAGCACAAAGGAATGAGAAAAACAAGTTCTTTTCTATTAATTGACACGGACCATAGTTCATGCTTGCTCGTTGATATCAACAGTGTACATACATCATAAAACATATAATTTATTCCAGAATGTTCACATTTAAATGTTCACATTTTTTATATATATTAGTCTCTTATGGGCATAATAATACCATGGTATAAAGTCTAGTAAGACTGTTTATGTCCAGTACTTTTGTATATTATAAGTCTCCCATATCTTTAATAACACAAAACAAATGTGCAACCATGTAGACAAAAGTACGAATAAATTATTATTATTATTATTATTAAACAGTATTAAACCAAGTAAGCCCTTTTTGAGTGACAATCCCAATCATGGGTTAACAATTTTTGGAAGACCAATGCCTCCCCAACCTTGGTCAGTAATCACACACATTGTAGAGACCTGGTATTTAAGTTTACAATGAGCCCGTACACCCTTTACTAAAACATAAGTCTGCTAACATGATGCAGGAAAAGACAGAACCACAAAACAAGGAAAACATCACTGTACATATTTAATTGGATTGATTTTTATTTTCTAACAAGACACCATGACTAGGTGAAAGAAAGCTGGATTAGGTTCCTAAGTGACCAGTTTAAACTTTACAGGTGCATAGAGTGTATCGCAGTAGTGATGCGGGTATTTTTTGTAGACTGGGGAAGCCACAACCTCGGTCAAAAATACTAAAATCATTAGACCATCGTATATCATAACCTAAAGGTTATGACAAGCCTTTTAGAAATACATGTATTTTATTTGTTTAAGAAAACAGGTGTTAAGACCAACATAAGCAACCATGGAAACCTGGTCACAAGGGTCACCCATGTAGGGACATCATACAAGACTGATAAACAAGTTACAACAAACCACAACGAAAATACATGCAGTAACACAAACTATTGATTAATTTAAAGGAAATTTAATTGTTGCAGGTCACAGTGACCATAGAAACCAGTTGTCAGGATTGCCAGACAACACAGCTTGTACAATTGCTGGTATATAATCAAAATACATGTACCAAACATGACTTTAAATTATCACATAGAATGCCAACAGTTTTTCTTTTTTCATTCTGGATGTAGCATATGGTCCAACAGCAATTGCACAAATATTCTTACCCCTTAGTACTAC
>JBCAUG010020133.1:0-10725 GCA_038406175.1 Haplosyllis leylae
TACTTGATGTCATCATATTTTCGGAACATACAATACTCTTTATAAATGAAATACCTTAAGTACTACATGCATAAAATACCAGCCAATCAGACCAAGGGTCCCATTGAAGCAGTCAGTGTCCACATTTATGAATGAAATTCCTTCAATACTATGTGCGCAAAATATTAGCCAATTAGAACAGTCCTGTATATCTCACATTAGCAGTCAATGAATCACATTTTTATGAATGAAATACCTTCAGTACTACGTGCGTACGATATCAGGGAATTTATTTGAAAGACACTCTTGAAACAAAATTGCAACGTTTGAATTTTATCTAAATTGAAATCAAAATGGTCAGATATTTCAAATCATCTACTATCCTTCGTTACCTATACTTCCTACCTTACAATTTGTTAAAATTTTAATAGAAAATTTTTAGGGTTGAAAATTCTTTCATTTCATATCATATGATATCGCTTAGGTTTTCTGCAAGGTTAATGTGAAATGAGAACGTGGTATTGACCGTTATTCTTGTTCAAGAACAGAAAAAAAAATGACGTCATGTACGTAGTCCAAGTGCTGTCTCGTGACATAAAATGACATCATGACAACATTCTCGTGTAAACGAATTGCCACCAATGACTGAAGCTTAAATTGGGTCTCATTACCATAAAACTGCCAAATGCTCCCCTCCACCCTATCCCCATATCCTCCGGGGAGCTCATAGTAATCAATAAGCTGACTCTAACGAGCCAGCAAAAAGTTTCCCATTCCAAAGTGTGACATC
Source organism: Haplosyllis leylae (assembly GCA_038406175.1). Classification (NCBI taxonomy): domain Eukaryota; kingdom Metazoa; phylum Annelida; class Polychaeta; order Phyllodocida; family Syllidae; genus Haplosyllis; species Haplosyllis leylae. The sequence goes on from JBCAUG010020133.1 coordinate 770, forward strand.
ATCAGGTGTAATCCTTTTTAAATGGTCGCTGAGGAGTTACCAACCAAATTAAAGAGAATTGATTAACTCAAATGTGGATTTGATTTGTTAGATCATTCCCTTTATCATTTGAGGAAAGATTCTAAACTGCTAATTGCAAATCTGTTTTTGATTTTTTTTCAAATGCATTGATAATTACTTTAGTTTTTTGGTCTTGCTTGCCAGACAGAGCCAACAACCAATGGGATATTTATAATTTTATTTCTGCCATTGTTTTTTTATTTTAATTCATTTTTAATTCATTTTGGTTGTCATATTAAGAAATGGGAAACAATTTCAACTGATGTCTTTTTGTCAGTAAATGTGCTAAATTAACAGCATTTGTTGCAGAATTTGTCAGTTGTAACCACAGTGCCGTCAAATACCTAGGTTTGTACGCTCTTCTGTTCATTCAGCAAATATTCAACCAAAATTAAATTGAATTCAAACATTTTCAGTTTTATTTTCAAAACAGTGTGCTCTGTTTGTAATGCGGAGCCTTGCAATTTAAAGCCACAACATACATGGATAGAAAGATATAATTTGACCTTGGAATAAGGCCCTAAGGCCCTACTCCTACTATTGGGAGGGAGGGGGCAGTTAACCAGAAAGGGTTAGGATGAGAGAGGGTTCATCCTCGAGTCTGATCCTCCTGAACAAGAGGTAGGCCTCGCCCATGAACAAAATCACAGACAACCGTGAAAACATTACCTTCCCTCATACTTTGTATGTGGTGCGTATACCATGACTTTAAAATGACACTTTGTTGCTCAAACGTACTACTACAACTGTACCATTGGAGTTTCTTTAATTTTGAATTAGAAAATTCATCCATTCAACAAATTAGACAACAAAAGATTAAAATCAAAAATGACCTTTTTGAGGTTTGAATCCCCAATCTACCAATCAACAGTTAGGAACGATAACCATAACACCAATGTATCAACTGTTAATGAGAGACACAGAAAAGCTTTAAGTAGTCTTCAGTCATGCTTGACTGGTTCCAGTTGAATTCAGCTAATTTATCTAATTGATTGAATCTAATACAAAATCGGGAAAACTCGAGTACATGAACTATTTTCTATAATATCACAGTGAATACGCTGGATTCCCTCACATCACCGGTTCCATTTCTCCACAAACTCTTCTGACAAATAGCTCCTCGTATATATTTCCCCTCGGATCACTTCAAATGTATGGGCTATGGGTGTCTCATGGCGAGACACAACATATTCTAGTAATTCATCTAAATTCTTCTCTACTTCCTTCAAGTCTATGTCCCACAAATATAGCCTCTGTAATGTCTCACAGTCATGTAACTGACGTATAATATTTTGTAAATAACCTGAAGGTAAAACACTGTTTTGAAGAAACAGACTACGCGCATCTCTGCTCATAGTGGGCACATCTACTCGAGTTTTTCCTAAATAACACAAATCTGACATTTCTGGCATTTTTGTACAAAATTTACATCCAGGGGATTCAAAATCAGCAAAAAATAAATTTGCCTCCAGTGGGATTTGAACTCACAACACCAACCATTTATGGATTAGAATTCTAATGCCTTACCCACTCAGCCACAGATATATGAGTTATGCTCCATTTCACTTTTTGGACTTTGAATCATTTCAAGATTCAATAGAGGATGACTTTATAAGAGTCTGAAAATCTGAAATCTTTGTGGGAAAAATACGTTACCCTGTAGTGAAGTTCTGGATCTCTCATATACCCTGGATGAGGTAGTCGCTGTAGAGCATCATGGGATCCATCTGGTGGTGATGGAGGTTGTAGTACAGATGGTGCTGGTATCAGAGTTGGATTCACCTTGTCACTGGTGAGTTTTTCCCAGACCTGTCTGGGTCAATGTATCCTTCCTTATGCCACTCGACCATCATCTATATAGTCCAAAGATTCCCTTCATGCCACTTCTTTATGATCTAATTAATTGGTAAATTGAATGTGCACTACAACTCAATTACCAATGCTTATAATAATTAGTGGAACAAAAAGGCTCAGCTGAAATACTAGTTGTGAAGGAGTCAGCAAGTTTTACACCCCAGATGAGTCTGAAGAATCTATCGCAAGGAGGTAATAAACATACCATAGACCCTGGTTGTGAAACTACAAAAACAGAACAGTATAATATTTTAAAAAAAAACATAAAAGTTTTTTTTCACTTTATCTAGTTTGAAAAGCCAAAACTGGAATCGCTGCTCTTCAGGAGTTCTGGAAGGAATCATGATTCTGCTGATCTCAGCATCTGAGATTCCCAGATGTCGAGCCAGGCATGGTAGTCTGTGATACATGATCCATTTGGATATCTGATTGAGTATTCTCTCATCCAAAACATCACATCCTGATTTGGGTCCTCCCCACCCGTCGTCATTTTTGTTTAATTGGATGTATATTAACCTGAAGTTGGAGAAAATGACATTGGGATGCTTTAATTGTAAAATAATAATGTGATAAAATCCCCAACAAAAATACCCAGCATGTTTGGAAGTGCACAGCACAAAAGCTGTTGACACAGCTAAAATCAACAATACACTTTCATTCATATTTTCCATAATTTGTCAATGTTGCCAGCTCTGGCATTTTTACCATCTGCATATGCGAATAGGTAATAACTTCACTCAGGTCTGTCTGTCTGTCCATCTGTCTGTCTGTTTTTCTGTGTCTTTTTGGGCTGTAACTTTTGAATGGCAAGAGCTTGGAAGGTCATTTTTAGTGTAGAGATACATCTTGACCAATTCCAGGTCAAGATTGATTATCATATTGGATTAAGGTCAAGATCAAACAAAGAAATGCCATATTTAACTAACCTTTACTTCTGTAGGCTAATATTCCACTAAAACTTGCACAGAAGGTCAAGTTCATGTGAAGGTCAAAGTCAAAGTCATCTGGAGGTCAAGATAAATTAAAGGAAATCAATTTTCTGTCTATTGTAAATGTTTTTGTGATCTATGTGTTACACAGATGGTATGCCTTTGATTGAAAGGCATTCTTGTTGTGTTTCAGTTTAAGTTTTATTTTCTTTATTTTGATCCAATATAAAAAATTAATTTTTCAGTGACTACAGCAAATTTAACACATTAAATGAAAGGAAAAAATGTCAACTTTGTGTAACTGGTATATTGATAAAACCTCTATTATTAAATAATCACGTTTGATTTTGTCGATATGGGGAATGTTAAACATGTATGTCTTTACCAAATGGCTAATGTCACTGTCATCATGGTAGCTGATTAAAAAAATACCATGTTTAGTTTTTGATCCTGAGATTTTTACGGCTGGTGACTTTAAGTGATGATAGCATTCTCTTATGAAGAGCAATATATTTGTAGAAATGTTCCCTTTGGTACACTATTTAAGAAATGGGAATTAAAGGACACCTATGGAACAAAAAGCAGGATTCGTTTTATTTAATTTTTTCTCTTAAAATGGACATGCCAGGATATGAGAAAATTTTCTCGCAGCACAAAGTAAAGGTGGATCATAATTTTGTAAATCAAACTGTGAAGTACTATTTGGTGAATATGTTGGAATTAATCTTAACAAAATCTTGTATCGATTTCAATGCAATTCAATATTATCAATGTTTGAACAAAATATCTATTTGCAATTTAAGGTTCACAGTATACTTGTCATTGGCACACACACACACACACACACACACACACACACACACACACCACATACACCCACACACACACATACCAAATACACCCTCACACACACACTGACACACACACACACACACACACACACACACACACACGCATGCACAGACAGAGCCAAAATACTGAGGTTTTAAGAATAATCATAATCCAGTGCTGTCTAAAAGCTTAATTTAAGGATACAAGAATTGATAAACATTTATCAGAGACAATTTTTAAGGAACTTAATCGGGTTTCTCACAATATATGCTTCTGTCATATTATCTGACAGATCTTCATACAGGGAAGAGCAAAAAAAAATCGTTAAAAATTGCCCCCAGTGGGGTTGGAACCCAGGACCTCCAGATCATGAGGCCAATGCTCTGTCAACTGTGCTAAATCACTATTTGGTTGTCTTTGTGAATTATTCAGGCCTTTATAAAGTCATGCTCTATGGATTCTAGAATGAACAATGTCCAACATGAGAAGCGGTGCGTGAAAAGAACAAAGCTCACTTCAGAAATCTCCTGCCCAACAGATTCTTGCCCAGCTTAGTTGGTAAGGCATTGAACCTCATGATCTGGATGTCCTGGATTACAACCCCACTGGGGATAATTTTTGACGATTTTTTTACCCTTCCCTCTGTAGAGATCTGTCAGATAATCTGACAGAAGCATGTATCTTGAAAAACCCGATAGTTGCTTACAATTTAAAGTCCCCAAATGTTAAAGACGAAGTAATGTTTCTATCAAGTAAACCTCTTGAATTTTTAAAGGCAAACATTTACATTTTAGCTTTATGTGTTGGTATTCAACATCTCCATTCCTCGCGGGCAGGAACTGTAATCTTTCTGTATTAAAGAATCTCCTCAGGTTTACGAATATTTATTGTGTAATATATCTGAACTGTATGTAGAGTTATTTAGAGAAAGTACACAATCTAGGTTAAAATAAATTGCCACATGAAAAATTTACGCTTGAGCAATCTTATTTGGTTGGTCCCCTATGTTCAGTTGATGTTCCTCCCCATCTTTCAAATCCTAGATCTGCACTGCTAAATGTATGTCAGAAAAAAGGATCCGTCAAAAATGCTATTCTTTTCTGTCTGGCTCAATCTATTTCAATGATCACATGACATTCTATTTAGCATATTTCGTACATTTGTGTTTAGAATAAAAGTATAAACGTTTCTTTTACAAATTTTGGTATCTTTGTCCTATGTAAGAAAGCAAATGGAATAGATAAAAAGAAATTTTCATTGGAGACCCATTTAGTCAAGCCTTCGATTAGTGAATTCCATTCAAGTTACCTGTCTTTGCATTCGTATCTAACATTAAGAATTTGTGATAAACTTCAAGAAGGGGTTGTACAGTAACAAATCTGGTATTTGTACATTTCAAATTTCAAAACAGAATATTTCAAAGATGAAAGGGAAACATGTACCCACCAATTCTTCACAAAGCATGTCTTTGGAGCTTCAGTGGTCTTGTTATCTGCGAGGATAGACAAATCTCTTCGGAAGAATCACAAAATGCACAGATCTACAAAACCTATGTTTTCGTGCGCAGGTTGTCATAATTTGTGCTTGGGAAAACCTAAATATCACAATCAATGCTTTCAATTCCTTCACAACGTCCTTTCCATTTCCCCTCAAACCTTGCAGACACCCTTCCAAGCATTAAGCTTTGTTTACACGTAACATCTGCGTTTGCGTCTGCGTCAAACGTCATGAATGGGTTCCATGGCAACAAGTGATGGTGTTCATACTTAACGTTTACATTTTCAAGAATGTCACGGCAAAGATCAAAGGAAAACGCAAACGCAGACGTTACGTGTAAACCAGTCTTTAGCCATAGCTTTCTCTGAGCTGGACGGCGCTCATGATAGGACACGAGATGTTCCAGTAGTTCATCTAGATCATCTTCAAGATCACCCAGATCCATTACAAACAATTGCAACCTCTGTAATGTATCACCGCAGTGAAATAACTGACGTAGAATATTTTTCATAAAATTAACAGGAAGGACACAATTATACATAAACAAGGAACGGACATTTCTGCTCATGGTCAATGGGTCTGTTTCCATCAGATCCTCGCATCTTACCCTCCACATGTGCAAATCTATCACTGGCTGATGTCTGCAGATGTCGTGACACACTTTTAACAAACTTTTTGATGCTTCTTTATCAGGAAAGTACATCCATATTGTGCAGCCAGGAATTGCCGTTTTGTGATCTGTGTATTTATGAACATTGCATGCAACATTTTGTTTAAGCATTGTGAATTCATAGAGCCTACTCGGTATGCAGATAGGTGTCACTTCGTTACCGTCATAGTAGTTCAAATGTTTGTTATGGAGAGGATGATCAGGTATTGGAACAGAAGATTCCATACGGAGTGACTTGAACAGATCCACATCTATTGATAACCGATAATCATAACGACCAATTCTCATATTGTTCTGAAAATACTGAATATACATCTGATACGTGTGGTCGATGAGTGGTTGTGGGTCCTTCATCAACCCCACAGTAAAGATGATGACTTCCCTGTGCATCTCCACGGCCTTCCAGGAGGAAAACAACTCCCTCAGCATCTCCTAAAACATATTAGTGGAAATTGGTAAACTTAAGAGAATATGCAAAATTATTACAATTGTCTGACCAAAAATGTCTTTATCATTCACCTGTGCGCAATCCTCAATTCTGATTGGCTGAGAACCAGCAAATATCTGCTGATATTTGCCAAAACCTGATATTTGCTACTGATATTTGCTGAAGTGATATTTGCTACTGATATTTGCTGCAGTGATATTTGCTGAATTTACATTTGCCACTAATAATTATTTATTTATTTATTAATTATCCAACATACTTTCACTTTGCATCATTCACACAGGGGTGTGAATGATAAAAACATCATTCATACTTTTTGAGCAAATATCAGGTAGTACTCATCCTCGGACATCATACCACCTGATATTTGCTCAAAAAGTGTGAATAATTGTAAGTACCAGCGCTATGTCGGAGAACATGATGGCGCCAATAGTTCCTGGCTGGGTAGTTACAACCTCACTGACAACCAATTTTACATTAAGTCTGTGGACATCACCAGAACCAATCAGACAAAAATTTAACCAGATAAAAAGGAGGCATTTGAAATAATGTTTTATAAATCTTTCTTTGTTGCACAAAAATTACTCATGCATTTGAGAATTTTTTAGAAGAAAAGGGAAAACAGTATTCACAAAATGACAAATCATATCTACACGATGGATTTGTCGTGCTGCTTCATTAACATTGGCAGGTATTTCATGTCATTACCGATCACATATGTAGTCCAGGGAGAAGTCGGGTATGGGTTACTTTGTCCAGGTCCTGCCTCAGGGTAGAGGGAGTAGGATAACCCTTTTCAGGTCCTGTCCAGGGGAGGGGGCTAGGGTCATCCTGTTCAGGGGTAGGGATCAGACTGTCAGCCACCTGGCCCTACTCCCTCCCGTACAGGGTGATGTTAGGTCACCGTGATCGTAATTGCCTCGTAATATTCATTGGAGGTTGTCTTGTGATAAAAATAGTTTTTGCTTACTGAATTAAACAATTACTCTATGCTTTAAAGAGTTTATGACAACTTTTTTGTAGTGATGATAATGTAATGAATCTTTAATTATTTTGAACTCACTGAATTCAATCGTGGGGAAAACACGAAAGTTGTACTTCTGTGCATATCAGTAAAACAGATTTTGATAATTTCACTGTTTCTTGCTCGTTCTTTGCACATTTTCAAATGCAGATACAAGATAATTATTATTGTGTTTATAGTACCCCTCAACTTGGCTCATAATCCAAAAATTGAGACATCAGAAGAAGAAATCCCAAGAATCATAACTGCAAATAAATGATGCGAAAATCATCACACCTTACATCAGTCGGCAGCATTGACACAGAAAATGTCAAAGGGTGAGAGACAAAGTTGGATACAGATGATGTTGATTGCAATTTGCAAAATTTTTCAAAATCATTCATCCATGTACAACAATAAGAAAGAGCCTTAGAAGAAAAGCTGTGCAAACTTACAAATGTTTCTCAAATTATTCACTTACTCGTTTCAGTTACTTGGGAAGTGGGAAGGAATGTCACTGTTTTGGCAGGGGTGGCCAATTTTGCTGAGCGGGAAGTCATTGAAGTTGGCTATGCAGCAATTTTGATGATCCTTGACTTGTGTCAGTGTACTTGGGCCATGGGCAGAGATAGAAAGATCTCCTCACCCTAACATAGTGTTTGCAGCGCAGACCAATGCTTCGGATTGTTCCTCAGCCCCTGACTGGAGTGGGACAGATTGATACTATTTTGCTAGGGGTGGGAATTTTGAACAGAATACGTGACCTCAAGGGACATTGGCCAGGCAGATCCTTGACTCATTTACTCATTTCAGTTTACTCACGCTGTAGAGAAATGCAAATGAAGAGTTTACCTATTGTGATTAAAATCATCTGCATCTGACTTTTTCCTCACCCATGGATGTTAATTTTCTAGTGGTGCTGAAAATGGTATTGTCGATACAGTCCTTTTGTGCCTAAATTACAAATCCAAAATAACATCGCACCTATGGCCTGATTTACTCCTCTGTTGCAGTGATCGAAGTTAGCATTTCAAATGACTTTTGACAGTTAACCACACAATAGAAAATTTTGAACTTTGAAATACAGAAGAACACCATTTGACCCTGAAGAAACAGCAAAACAGCTGACTTACTGAGGCTGCAGCAGCAAATGCAGGGGTCATACCAAGTACATTAACACGGGTGATACCAGTAAAGAGTTTTTCCTTTTTATTCTGTACTCTATAGGATTTGTCAGATATTTTGGCAAAAATGGTATTTCAACCAACTATCTCTTGTGTAAGAGACAGATATGCTACCACTGTTCCAAGGAGACACTGGTAACAGAAAGAATCGTTAAATTGACCCTAATTCATGCGTCATTGATTTATCAGATTCTATAGAATCTACAGAATTTGTCTCCAATTGGGATAAACTCGAATGGATGTTTAGAGTTAGTGAGCTAGATCCATGTTGCTGGGACCTAAGATTACCCGGTACAAGAGCCGTACACACTCTCAGCCGTGTCATACTGACTACTCACCCCAGAAATATACCTCACATAATTGGCGGAGAGTGGCCTTGACGATACTGTTCAGAAGCAAGTGCTCATCAGGTATTTGAATGTTACATTACTTTAAGAACTAATGCAAGTTCATCGATTAGCAACAAGTAGGAAAGTAAAGGCAGAATTTTGCAAAACAACAAGGAAATACAATCGTAGGCTGTTGTAAGGTTTTGGTTAAATCCGGTAAGACCAAAGTAACAAGTGACTGTAGCGAATTAATGCCAGAGTTGTCAAGACCAATTTTCATCAAGTATTTTAAGTTATTTACAAAGAAAGTTAAGAACAATTGTAACTAGAACCTGAAACTGGAGTGACCATGGCAAATAATCGCCTCAGCCCCCAAGGAGGAAAATTTGTAAAGCCTTAGGAATCTACATGTCTTAAACGTTAGTACCATAATAAAGTACGAACGGTAAGGTTATTGTTTTCTTATCATATTCATTATTAGTACTTTTCATCACATGTACGCAACAAATAACATTATCACTCTCAGTATTAGTTAACGAGGATAGATTTAAGCAAAATCTATAAGTGTATGACTAATTTACTGTTTCCTGTCACAAATTTTGAAAATTGTAGGATTGTGTGTATCTATTTGACCATGCATATGTTTCAGCAAGATATATGGCTAGCAATATGCAACGAGATAGAAGATCTTTTCTGAAAAGTTGTACGGCTTCAGGATGATTTGCTTTGAAACTACTATAAGTTATTAAAACTTTTGAACATTCAGACACGCCTTCTTGTTCATTATCTATTCAACAGATGAAAGCTGCAGGGAACATCACATATGTCGAAACATATTAATTAATTTCCATGTGAAGAGTATCATACAGAATGATTTTTCCAAATGTTACCGACGAAAACTACACGATATCCGGAAGTTCAGTAATTGATAGGGACAAAGCCTTAGACGTGGTGACCATTCTCTCCATTGTTATTGCTTTAGCTGGAATTATCTCCAATTTAACTGTGATTGTTGCTTTCATGAATAACAAAAAATTGAGACAAAAAATACCAAATATATTTATTGTCAATCAGGTTACAGGTCGGGCACGGCTAAATCGAACACGGTTAATCCAAAGTTCCACTTAATTCAAACTTTTTCCAAAATCTTT
>JBCAUG010020144.1:0-10725 GCA_038406175.1 Haplosyllis leylae
TTGGCTCCGACTATGGCTATGGCCATTGGCTACCCATCTGGTCAGGTCCCGGAGGCCCTGAGCCTAAGATGTGTAGTCGACGGCTTGCACAGTATTCTAGGACTGTGCAGGCATGTATTGGAGTATAGAGGTGGTCTTGAGTATGAATGGACCATGGGGTGGTTAGTTGATACAAGAAAAGAACTCAAAAGTGAAAAGATGGATGAAATTAAAGATATAGTACGCACTGAATTTCATCCAGTATGCAAACTGCGGTAAATTTGATTTTATCATCACATCTGTGAAAATTTGCGCTAAAATCGCTTCTTGTAAAAATGACACAAATTGTCTTGCTGTTAGAATCGTGTTCCAGTGCGGGGAGATCCTCATATCTTGGTTGTTGGTGACCCTGGACTTGGTAAAAGTCAGGTAAAGCAAGTGTCATTTTTGTAACATCCCATGTCTTTCATTCCCACATCGAGAAATAAAGAAGATTGAGTGAAACGTATCGCATAGAATAATCAATATATCTGAAAGAAAGTATACATGCTTCAGTTGAAAAAATGAATGAAGATATTAAATTACACCTGATTCTACATCTTTCGTTGTTGACCAGTTGCTAATGGCAGTTACCAATGTTGCTCCAAGAAGCGTTTACGTCTGTGGAAATACAACTACTACTTCTGGTCTTACAGTAAGTGAATCATGATTTCCAATGTGTTGCCAGTTTAGTCATCAAATTGTAAACGAAGATTGAATAGTTTCCAAAACTTATGATGTCGTTTGGACGCATACAAAATGTCGACTGTTTTGTTGTTGGCAGTGTATTTATAAGCATGAAATTATTTTGTAGGTCACATTAACCAAAGAAGGAGGAGGAACTGGAGACTATGCTTTGGAGGCAGGTGCTTTGGTTCTGGCTGACCAAGGTGTTTGTTGTATTGATGAGTTTGACAAGATGGGGCGGCAGCATCAGGCTTTGTTAGAAGCTATGGAACAACAGAGTATAAGTATTGCTAAGGCAGGTATAGTTTGTAGGTAAGTTGATATTTTGAATTTGTCCAAATCAAATGAAGATCACTGTACGTATGGCGAATGTTTGCAAAAACCACTTAGTGACAACTAGATGAATCTAGCCACCCTAAATGAAAATTCTTGCAGTAAAGCAGGTGGAGCAATCAAGTGAATAAGGTGTTTGTTACATGTGATTTGGCACCGAAGTTAAGTTTACACCCCACTTCAATTTTTTTTAAACATTTTATCATGGACGTTTAACTGATGTAGGAAATTGTCATCAGAGTTAGTATTACTTTATCTTGTCAGCTTACCTGCAAGGACTTCCATATTAGCGGCAGCAAACCCAGTAGGAGGCCACTACAACCAATCTAAAACGGTCTCGGAGAATCTGAGGTATAATATAACTAACCACTACTTATCGAAACTCTCTCAGGGTGACCGACCGGTGTCCTATGTTTCCATTTTTAGCCGCCCGCCTCTCCGAGCGGAGTGACTTATCTGGTCACTATGGTCTCGGGATGTATGTATGGATGCATGTAGGGTTGTTTGTTTCAGACCCCCTCCTCCATATTTGAGATAACACCAGATTTGGATTGAGATATGTTCAGACCAGAATTTTTTTTTCATCTCTTCATCTCATATTTGAGATAACACCAGATTTGGCTTGACGTATGTTCAGACTGGAATTTTTTTTTTTTTTTTTTCATTTCTTCATTTCATATTTAAGATAATGCCAGATTTGGCTTGATGTATCTCTTCATCTCACTCTTTATCTCCTCATCTCACTCTTCATCTCATAAATTCAGAGAATCAACTGAAGCATCTGTTAGCCAAATTTTAAGCTTATGTCTACTTTTCTAGAAAGTTTCAGCCATTTTAACACTGACTTTTCAGTATATTTCTGTATATTTAGTGCTTGTAAAGGGATTTTGGGATTTTATCAGATTTGGACTTAAATCTTAATCAATTTACTATCACCTACCTACCTAAAGCAAAGTTACAGGTAAATTAAATCACATAATCAGATAGGGCGTGACACTATTCTGGTAAGAATTCTTGTTTCACAAAGAAAATGCCCGTGAAGATAACTCACCAATACATTCAACGCTTGGAATTCTGGATATACCAATACCCTCCTGCTAAACTTTACCTGTGAATCATCCCTTTCTGTGCTGTTGGATGAGTACTATTTGTTTTTTTGCAACTGAACAGATTTTCATGTTCAGGCCCACATTTTTAACCCCATCTACAAAAAGGCTGTGTTTTGGTTAGGGATGTTGCGACGTCAGTTGCTACTAGATGCTTGGCATTTGTCATAATTGTGATGATCGTTATATCTACATGCACATGTATCTATGTTACATGTAAAAGTGCTACATTTGAGTGCAACTAGAGAAAGACAGTATTTGAGCAATATTGTCATTCGGTTATTTTCTTGCTGGAAGTCAAGTTGCATAATAAAGTGGCGACTGCCATTGTAACAAGGAAACTTGCCTTTGATCGAACAATGGCGTAAAAATGCCGCAAAAGCAGGTTCAATGGATTTACAGACCATGTTGATGGTGTTGTTACCGCCCGCATGCGAAGGATGGGGAAGGTACTGGTTTCACAGATGTGTGTCTGTCCACGGGGGGAGGGGGGTACTCCAGTCCCAGGTTCTTTCTCTGGTATCTGTTCCCAGGTTCTTTCCTAGGGCAGTGGTACCCAGTGCCAGGTTCTTTCCCTGGTCTCTGGTCCCAGGTCCTTTCCAGGAGGTCCCCCCCAGCCAAGACTGGGACGGGGAGGGGGGGTCCCCCAGTCAGGTCCTAGGTCAAGACCCCCCCCCCCGACAGCACACTCCACGGAAAGGATACGCCTCTTGCAGTCATGCAGGAGAACTTTATTGTTTAGGAATATATATATGTTTACTTAATTTTGTGAATTACAAGTCTGGACAGTTTATTTGAAATATGTCCAAGTAACATTTTGTACGTTGAATAGCCACAGTTGACAGACTTTTCAGTGTTTCTGCCTAATTTCTTCCAAATTCATCCAGTTCTTAATCATCGGTGTACAGCTCCGGTGAAAACTACTGTGTGTTATTTCCTTTATGTTTCATTTTCAACACAAATGTAAAGCAGCAAACAGTGAGTGAACATGAGAGCGAACAGGATCATGGTAACGAGTAAATCCAATGCAATTATTACCGTGATGATCACCTGCCTTCCATAGACTCTATATTGTACATGAAATTCAGATTCTCATGCAAAGAGTCTACAAGTGGAATGACCACTTTTCATTTTTAAGGGCGGGGGGGGGGGGGAAGTTTGGCACTCACTTATGGTACACGGTCAGCCTAGGGTGCTTCACAGTAGTCTCTCGCCGAGACTAATCAGTGCAATTGATTTTTGACTGATATTGAATTATGTTGACACTGCTTTACCAGCAACAATACAGATTACTTGCGGACAAACAATAAGATGACGTAATTACAGAGCCAGTTTTGGATCCTGATTTGCTTTGCACGAATTTAATGAGAAAATCATGTTTGTATCGCTTCATTTTCCTGGACTGTCGAATTGTGAGGAAACTAATTTGTTGTGGTTTAGGTCGTCATGTACTTAATCTTTCTGGTGTTGACTATGTGGGAACAAGGAAATTTGTTAATTTCCTCGCCACATGTAAAGGACTTATGATAATTGTTTGGTTTTCCAGTGTAAGCACCAACAAAATATATTGGAAAATAGCAGTGTCCATTAATTTAATAATGTCCTTATTTTTTGAGGAAAATAAACACCGACATGTAAATATTATTCCGCATCAATTTCAGCTAAACGGACATACATTTTTTCATGCAACTCCATGTATCTATGAGTAGTAACTCCGTCGTCCGTCATGATCAATACTTCACAATAGTTTAATTTAGAACATACACAGCATTTGACCACACAATCGTCTTTTATGGATTTGCAGTATTTTGCTCACGAATCTACCTTTTATCTGTAATTTTTGGGAAGGTTATGGGGACCTCCGAATGACATTTTCTTGTTCTGTGAGTGATGTCAAAGAACATTTCTGTTCTTTAGTGATGTTGAGTGCTTTTCCACTGCCTCTTTGGTGGTGGAGACATTCACACTGTAACCTCATAGATCTACTTGAACTTTTGCACTCGTTGGTAGTTGGGGGGACACTAGAACATTGCTCACCTTTCCAAAAATGGAAAAATGTAGCTCTTGTAATTACAAAATGAGCGTTGACGTTGATGCTGACCCATTTTGACAGGAATTCAGTGTTGGGCTAAAATGAATAAAATTTTTGACGCAGGATTTAGAAATGACGTCTCAAAAAATGAATGAGGTCGAGACATTCCAAAAACGGTGTAGGTAAAAATGAAGGTGACTTTCTCTGTTGCACCCTGTCGTAAAATATTTCGATTTACTTTTGACACACACTGCGTAAATAAATATTCTGCCACACAAGAGAAAATCAATAACAGGTCAAACATCAATATAACGATTTTTTTTTCGAGATGATTTGACAGTAACACTTAGGCGAAAAGACCCATACGTGTACAGCTGTGTTTGACCGGCTGCTGTAAAAACTTTTGAAACAATTGATGTTGCTTATTTTGAAGAGGTAAAAATAACAACAGTACAATCAATTATGTGTCTGAATTACTCTTAAAGAACGATTCAAAATATCGTGGGCATTCAGTACGAATGCGGCGTGCAACAATGATGATGGGTTGCAATTGATATAATTAATAATATCGTCACATTAGCCTATTGGAACAAACTTGTAAGCGCGACTAGTCCTGATATACGTGTATCAATTATCAGACTCCAGTTAATTATGAGCAGTTAAATTCTGACTGAAAACTAGACTTTTTATCAGATATTTTACTAATATTGAACGTTCTGGGTGTTTCTTCACGTTTTGTAGAAATTTTTACCTTGGGGTGCGGGTAGCAAATACTGAAGTATCGTATGAGCAACATATATTGTCTCTGTGAGATGATGAAGTCACAAACGCTCTCGTGGCTTGTGACATGATTACAAGATGATCATTAAAATAAGATCACTGCAGCAGTTAAAACCACCACCTTTTTTAATTCGATGCCTTAAGACCCTTTCACACTCTGACCGTCACTACTGCCAGTATCGTTCCGTTTGAAATTGTGTATGATACACCTGTTCAATCAGGAGACCTCGTTTGGAGAAAAAGACTTAGAAAATTCAACATATGATTAGACGACAGTCAGAAATGAAACTGCAAATTCAAACGCTAAAAAGATAGAAGAGCTGTTTTGCATAGCTGTTCTATCATTTTAGCATTTAAATTTGCTTTTTTGCATAGCTCTTTAAGGATTGTACTACAGCCATGTACATGTGGTGATCCGAAAAATAATTTCCTAGTTACCTTCTGATGGTAAGCCAACGGGGTGAAGCAGTGCCCTTGCATAGCACTTGGGTTGTAATTGATCTTCTTCCATTGTATGGCCACAGATTCCTTGTTAATATTTATTATTCCAGGACCCTGGCATGTAGCGAAGGTGATTTTGGATGACATCTGTGCTCTTTTTAGAAAGTAGTGGGACTTTAATTGTCTAATGAGCTACAGTAGTTTTAAACTCCTTTGTTCCAGCTTAGCCACCAATCTTTTCACATGATAGAATAGATATTTTTTATTTTTATCAACAAATTCACATCAAAACTTGAATTTTTAAAATTACTCAATTAATCATTTAGAAATAACCCATACAGCACACAACATACGGGACTGGCCCTTGGTCAAGTGCAAGTTCAACTACAAAAACAAGAAAGTCCTCCTGCGTGAACGTAAGAAGCAAACCGCCCGCCGCGTAGCAATTGCTCGCTCAGCTGTCCTATCCGGGAGGGGGGAGGTACCCCAGCCGGGGGGGGGGGGTGCCCCGGTCTAGCCCCCCATACAAGTCCTGACTTGTATCTGGCTGGGTACCCCCCCCCCCCGTGAACGGACACACACCTGTAAAAACATTACCTTCCCGTCGTACTACGTACGCGGGCGGTAACAAGATAACATTTTGGCATTATTGAAAATTGAATCGCTTTAGCTGATACAGACCAGTCCCCTTAAGGATATATTTCTGACCAACTACCCTCTTTTGACGTGGATTGTAATCTAAGAAAACCTAACATCAAAGTTTAGCGTATTGTTACTTTGGTGGAACGTTACATACTGAAATTCAAGGTAATGGAAGAGATCGCCTTTTCTTTTAAGTACAACTTTCGCCAGCCTATGGCCAACGAGTCTGCTAAAAACTGCACCACGGAAAAAAAATATATATTGCGAACTTTTTCGACAAGAAACAACTTGACAGTGCGGTACAACGGTTGCAAGATATGATACACAAGTTGCCTCTCTTGACTTCTTTACTCACGCGGTAATAGTGAATTCTTGAGAAGGGGGTTAATCTTTGTTTACCTAGAATATCGGTATGTAGTTAGCAACTGGAGCTTCAGATCAGAAAAGCGTTTGTTATCTTTGTCACAGAAAAGAGAATGTTAACGTTGTGAGTAATTTCCTTATTTGATTGACCATTCGAGATGGCAGGTAAATTTACGGAGGGGTGGCCCCCATCCCCATTCCTTCCACAGTAATCTTCAGTTGGTTCTTACACAGGCTACGTGTCTCCTTCCCCATAAGGGAACTATGCCACGATCAGCAAGAATATTTTGAGAAACAAAATTATACTGTCAACACATTAATTATGATATTTGTTGCAGAACCAAATTATTGTTTACACAAGTCTTTCATTAATATGCTGTACATACTAGGGCAATTCTACTCATTGGCAAATGATAGCGAGGTTAACTATTTAACTTATTGGCACAAAACACAAGTAGAACTGAAGATTACACAGAAATAACTGTGTAAATGCCAGATACATTACACATGTACCGTTCCTTGCAAAGAAGAAAATATGCCGGGGTTATTATAAATACAAGAAACCGTAAAACAGTAATTTTTTACCAACAAATCTCCCCATTTTGCACAGCAACGAGACTCTCAGCCATAAAATATACATGTAACCATGCAGTATGTGTCATTGTTTTACAAATTTCCTCTTTTTTGTGATATTGTTTATGCCATACTATTTTGTAGCCTTCTCGCACAACTCAGTGAATGTACTAAATGATTGTTTTATGTCTTTACTGATTTTAGTTGAACTTGTGTTGAGGTGCGTTGCAGTTGCATTGATTTTGCTCAGTCCCTGGCAGTGTTAGCACTATTTTAGCTGTAGCCAATACTTTTGTTTGAAGATTTAGGAGTAAAATTTTGACGAAAAGTATTGTACATCTGGTGTCATTTTGATACATCTTGATTAAAACCATTAGGCAACTACTTATTCTAGAAATGGAATTTGTAGGATTAAACCTTTCTCTTTAAAAAAAAACAAAAGTCGTAAAATACAAAGCAAAAGTCATTTCTCATCAGCACTTGTGATAACAGTGAAAATAATATGGTAAGGCATCAAAATAGGCATTAAAAGCAACTGTGTCATCAATAGGGTAGGCATTACATTCTAGTGCCTTCGCAGAGAAATTGATCTTGTTTCAGGCATACATTTAGATGGTTTTTTTCCCGTTCTTGTGCACATCGAAAATGTCAGATCAAGTGAGATATTAATTTCCAGAGAAGTGCTGTGTATAGTCAAAGAATTATCTTGGGTATAGTATGTGATATGAATTTTAAGACATCAAGATTTTGTTCATGTGGATTTCGTTATCGGCATTTTAATTTTGGTATCAAGGACATAGTGTAATATATTAACTACAATATTCATGAATTAAGTTGATGCATTTCTGTTTGAGGTATTGATATGTTTCCAGTTAGTGTTTTTCCAATAGTGTGATTTTCCGAAAAATATTCATACAACTTATTTTCCTGAGAGATACAGGTATATCGTATCAATTCTGAGTTTTCTAAAATTTTGGTTTCAAATACAATGAATTCCACAGATGTATCCCACGTGAGCGGACTGACGATGTGTGTTTTGAATCAAACTCTGATGATTTCATTTTTACGCTCGCAGAGTACACAGACAAATACACATATAGTCTATTACACAGTAATAGTATGCCATCTAACGGAAAATGTATATTCATAACGCAAGCATTCTATTTTTCGATGGATTAGATGTTTAAAATACAGCCACTGCGATGATGAGAGATTGTTTCAAATTATTTGAAAGCATATTCTCCGAGAAAACGTATTTATGAAAGTGTAAAATATATCACAAAGTAAACGTGTTTCAGCCATGAAATTATAAAGTGAAAAGTGATGTATAAAATAAAATAAAGAGGATCATTGCAGCACCACAAGTTTTGTCCAAGCTTGAAGTTCCATGGAAAAAGTACATCTGTAATGTATGTAACCTTTCATTACATGTATTAGTCCACTTAGATCGTGTCTTTGACGTTGATTGATCAGAAACAAATTAAATGAAACAATTCATATGCCGGCTCGTGTCGCATTGCCATGGGCATAATACCTTATCCCTCAAATGAATAAGCCAACTCTGGAAGGCAGCAAACATGGTTTTTTAATCCAAAAATAGCATTTTAAGATTACTGCAGAATGAAAATTCTTGGTCTATGACATTTCAGAGAGTAAAGTTATGTTTTGTTGTTTTTTCCTTTAGAATAAATTGAAATGATGAAACGATATTTCTCGGTGCTCGTGATATCTCTTTTGAGAACATGCAATACCATTTGGAAATCTCGCAGTATCTTGATAACCACTCTGAAAGGACTTTGTTTGAAACCAGCTGCGTTAAAAAGATATAAATCGTACAGTAATTTTAGGTTTCGTCGTTTAGATAGTTTGTTTACTCGCAACTGAAGTAATGACTTTGTGATTATTGGATATGTTATACGTTTGCAATAATCAAAAAGCTCACGGTGTAGCATGCAAAAAAATCCTAAGCATAATTGAAATTGTAAATTAATTCATTCGGAAATTATGAGGCCTCCGTGCCAGAGTGAAATTGCATAATAGGGGTCTGAAGTGTATCGCATTCACATTGGGATTGATTTTCTACGACACTAGTTGCGAGCGTACAAGTTTACTCTGTGAACCAAGGAACCTAATAATTGTCTGTCGGATGTATTTCGAGAAGACTCTTGGTGGGCATTAATTTAATATTGACCATCAGCTGTACACAAAACAGTACCAGCTGGTGTTGGGACAGTGCGGTGGGGGAGGGGGGGGGGTGTTGGGGTCTAGGGAATGTTACATAAAGAAGGTATGGAGTCTGATTCATGTTTCCACGGTTGATTTGAAACTTTGTTTTTTGCTGGAACCTTTGCAGACCCTGACTTTGAAGGGTTTCAGCAGCAGCCTAGTATTCTGGGTGGGTGCATGCAAAAAATGAATCCGTTTTAAAACGCTAAATTCCCGTAAGTGTAAATATCTCAATTTTACCAACTGAACTTTCAGGGAGTTATTTTTGACGCAGCAATTACTTTATAAGCTAGGCACCAGGTTATTTGTAAAATTCTGCTTTAATGTGTGAAAATATTGGTATGCCTACCAAAATACTTGCAAGAATGGTAAACTTAATAGCGTTATCCTTAATTTAATGTAATAATAATAATATCAGTTACACAAGGAGATCTTGCCACCACTACATACCCTTAATTTCTTCAAATTATATTCTGTTGAAAACTCACTGGAAATTAGAATAAAATAGGTGTAATTACAAATACCAACATTTCTAAGAGATGCAGAAATACTCATTTATACTATAAAATCAACTGGACTGAGTTGCCAGGTGATTACTGACTGATTTATGGATGGTGCACTGATATTTAGAACTTATCCATTCAAGACACTGTATTGTAGTGTAGACTTCGCCGTATGTCGAGAAATTACATTCTGGTATTAACAAACGATGTGTTTAAAAATGTTCACAGGGAAAGTAAGGAAGGCGAACAAACCATTGCTCCTGGTTTTAGCTGAACAAAAAATATGCGTATTTTTTGTACTTGCTTTATTTTAACCCTTTCTCGCAAACATTTAGTAGAAGTTACAACTAGACAATTGGCGCAATCAAGACACTGAAAAGGATTGTTTTTCTTTTCTTTCCTTTCTCTCTGTTTTTTCTTCTTTTTCTTTTTCTTTGAATATTGGGTGTGATTTATGGTTTCCTTGTTTTTGTTTTACACCCAAAAAGTAGGTTTATTCTGGCTGGAAAAAGTGTTAACTATCCCGAAGCTTGTTTTCAGTACCTAAAATAGTAGTCACCAGAATTATCAAGGAACAAAGAAGTTAACTAAGGTAAAGAACAGAAGCTAAATCTTTGACAGGCAGCACCTGGTCCAAACCAAACAATGCACCAGATGTCGTGATACAAATTGAGACTTTAAGGGAGTCTGTTTACTCATTCATTTAACCTTCCCATTTAATTTTGTGTTCAATAAGACTGGAGATGATTCAGGTAGGCAGACATTTTTGCATGAGACAGTAGATGTCGATTTCTTTTTCAACTTGATTGCTTTGAATTGTCATGGTTGAATCTTAGCACAAATGTGGGGCATGCAGAAATGAAATGTTGCAAATTGAAAGAGAATTTTTCTCCGCATCAGTAGTTACCGTCCGCATCCGAAGAATAGGCAAGGTAATGTTTTCAGTCTGTCAAAGGGGGTGGGGGGTACTCAGATCATACACATAGCCAGGGGGGTATGTGGGGGGGGGGTCTGGGCCAGG
>JBCAUG010020155.1:0-10725 GCA_038406175.1 Haplosyllis leylae
CAACATGTAGTTCTTTTAGTCTAATAAATATTGGAATATTTTAACCCTAATTACACGGATTACTTGATAATTAAACACCCTCCACATTTACATTTAAATATTATCTGGTAGAAAATCCCACTACACAATCCTTTCAAACTATGTAATGATTTTCAAAATGGATGCTCAGATGTCTGAGATATTTGCAGATTTTTCAAGGGAAAAATCCAAGAAAAGTTCCATCCATTGAACTTCAATAGGTCAGAAATTAGTGATATTTCTGTTTTAGTCCGAATTTTCTGAAGTTTCTACAGGGTGTGTCCTTTAAAGAAACTCGAATCAGACTTCAGCATGAATTAAGTGACATTTTTTTCAAGTTGCTTGTCTTTATTCCAATAAGTCTTCAGGAAAAAACTTCAATCTTCCTCTTTTCACCTGTAGAATACTCTTTTATGTCTAGATTGCTTTGTCTTATGTGTCTCCTTGAAGTATTCTTTTGTCGTACACGACGTATGAAATTTAAGCCGCAATAATATCGTGTATCTCTCAGGATATTTTAGTGGGCCATTCAAAGTGAAAAAAAGACTCTTTGAAAATAGAGCGACTCCTACGTACTCTTAAAGTAAATTAGTGAAGGGAAAATTCAAGGCAAAAACTGCTTATTTAAAACTGAAGATTATGAAATAAAGAAGTGTTAACAATTTCGATCACAGGTTGTTACCTTGCAAATAACCCTATTGGACCCTTGACAATTAGTTTATTTTCAGCTTTCTAAGAAGGTTGTCCCCTCCATCCCATTGAGTGTTGGGGGACCTACGCTGTGACAATAGAACATAATCCGATACAGAGATTCCCGCGACACATGATGTATGAACACTGAGCCATCTGTGAAATCCTTCATTTTCTTTTTATTGCGGTCAGGTACTGTTCAAATATCCACACTGTTGACGTTGGAATAAAATGGAACTCAATTCCTGGATATTAGTTATGTGGGATATCCTGTTTTTTGCGTTTATCGAATTTGTCAAATGACACAAATACAAGTTTTTTTGCAAAACGATTTCTATCTCTCATGTACAGAGAATGACGTGATATAGTTAATTGTGCACACATACACACATACAAATTCATCAAGTTCAATGAACTGACAGAAATTCAAAACGGGAAAACTTGGCTATTGAACTATGTCAAAACATTTTGGATTTACCATTTTACTGGGGTATGGTGTCGACAGAAATGTTTATTTGGCTGCATTTGATTAATCCAGTCGCGGTTGACTACACCTTAAGAGGACGCGCGGTGTTTGTCACGATTAGAAACTCCTTCACAATTTCTGTGGAGCTGTGAATAGACATACGTGTCAATTACGTCACGAAGAATTCCCAGGGTTCGAAACTATGATGGAGAAATACAATATTATTGTGTTCGAACTATTAAAAACTTTAGTTCAAACATGTATAAACACTTTAGATACAGGAAATTTTATCAAACATATTAGTTACAACCAAAATCAATTGTGTAGAATTGGAAAAGATCTGAAGTTCTCCAAAAGGCTAATTTGAATAGACTAAGTACTTTTTGGCACTTTGTGAAAAGCTTAATTTCCCTGAGGTTTTTATAAATATGGTCAAGTGTCATTGGAGGTGATTGACCTGTCGTAAGTAGGAGTAACCATATAAAAGTCCAGTAATATCAGTTACAGAAAGACAACTGAAAAAGAACATTTTTTTAAAATAGCTTTGGTCAAGTGTTTCTACGTTGAAAGAATTTTTTCTTGACAGTAAAGATGGCACAATATACTGAAAAGACACTGAAGCAGAAAAAAAATGTCAGTGACTTTGTGACTGAAGTTGAAGCAAAAAAGAAAGGTTTAAAACTACAAAATGTTTCTGGCACCTGGTTTCCTTGAGAAACGTCTTATTTTTCCTTCTCCTCTGTCAACACGAAATCAACTCAAGTCTTCAAGTTTAGCGGCAAGAAGTTTAGTCTAGGATTTTAGTCATGGTGTCAAGAATAAAGGTAAGGAGATCCAAGTTATGTTTTAGTGTTTTTCACCAGTACTGAGGGATGGCTGTAATATTGATGAATTTTGCAGAAAGCACATATTCTGTCTTACAAATTTAATATCACAGTTATCATAAAAAAATTAAAAATACTTCAACCTGTAATAAATTATAGTACAACATAATTTATAACGGTTAATGCATTGGTTATTTCCCACAAACTTCCCAATAGGGCTTAATTTTTTCAATTTTACCAAATTACCAAAAACATCTTAAAATCTCTAAATGTCAGTTTTGTACGAAAATGTCAAAAATATCAGATTTGTGTTATTCTCGAAAACTCAACTGATGCCATTTGCTTGATAAATTGATTTTATGTTAATTGGTTGGACATAAATAGATCTAACACCTTTTCTTATTTCTAAGAAACAAAGAAGGATAACAATAGGTACCACGACATATTGTGTATGAGTTTTGTAACAGATCTAGCATATTTCAATAGTGTGGATGGTGTACCAGCAAAAGAAGAAACTGGTTACTCGGTCATAATAATAATAAAAAATAGATTTATTCACAGCTTTAATTATAATAATTATGTCTATTTGCGTTTCTGATGAGGGAAAAATGTAAAAATTCAAAATTCAGAATAATTGACAACAAGAAGCCAAGAGGCTTTATGCAGGGCTGTTTGTTAGTATTGGAATGAAATAAACACTTTACTATATTTTTATAAAGGTTCCACTTCTATGACTTTTACATAGCATCAGCCCCTTGCTTTAATATTATATAGATCTAAGTGTAGATCTATATAAAATTAAGTTAAGTGGTTGTTGAACTGAGTAAACAATTGCTGTCCCTTTTTGTTTACTGGGCATGGTGTTTTTATAGTTAAATTTGGTTGTGTTTTTTAAAATATTTATAATAGTGGCCAAAATTTTTTTGAGTTTATTTAAAGTATAGGTCATATCTGGTATAGGTTTGAAACAAAATTGATATATGTGATATATCTTTGAAGTCAATGCTATATCTGTAATACATTTCAATAAAATTTCTTTCTTTATATTTGAAGAACTATATGATATATCTTTGAAGTCAATGCTATGTCTGGTATATGTTTCAATAAAATTTTCTTTGTATTTGAAGAACAGACATTTGATTTGGTATAGATTTGATGTGATGTCAAGCACCACAGGTTATGTATTTCCTTTGCAAGCCAGTCCCAATGGCACCAGTCAGTCACAGCCACTTAACAGGGAAAGGCAGCATGGCCTCCAGACCTTCACACCATGTGCTACCCCTATATAGATCTACCCCTTGCACACAATATGTATACCAATAGAATGTATTTGTTCTCATAAGAGGGTCTTGAAATATGCAGGGAGCACTGATTAATTTAAGTTTGAAAACTCAAAGTGAGTAGAGACAGAATAGGAGTTTCCTCAATTTCTACCGGCTGAGTTACTTGCTTTTACGTAAAATTGCCAAAGGACCCTACCCCCATCATCAGATGCTATTATTAGTCCACAAACTGTGACTTTTTGACCAAAATCTTGTATGTGTCGACGGGGGTAGGGTTCTTTGGCAATTTTTGTGTTGAATCAAGTAACTCAGCCAAGCTGAATGTTGCCATTTCCAGCCAAATTTGCAATGCATTCTGAGTCATATAATTACAAATGCAGGAATTTATGGACCAAATCTCCTGAAATCTCACAGGAAGTGAGATTTCACCAAAACATATTCCCATTTAAATAGCTCAGCGGTTTATAACAGCTCTGCTAAAAATGGTACTTTACGGATGGATGCCAGCTCTTCTCTAGTTTGTATTCGTTTTCTGATAGCCAGACTCATCGACTCTTTGCTGACTTCTGTGCATTTGAGAGGTTAAGTAAAACTGTTCGGAAACAAAACCAACTAGACAAGTACCTGTCCTTCGCAAGAGATATAATTATAGTAAAAAAGAGGTGTCACGCAATGCTGTCATAGTAGCCATCTTGACAATCACAATCGTAGTCGTCCTGAATGACCAATCAGATCACAATGTGACACACAGACAGAAATACATGTAAGTCTATCTTTACAGACAAACACAAGTCGAATCCCCATCCTTCGTTTTGGGTGATGGTGTCTTGTTTCAACAGCCTGCCATTAGAGACAACATGACATCATACTCCTGTATACCTCCCCCACCAATCAGAGCAAAGTCTGACACACCTACAAACATACATAATTTGCATCGTTAGTAGATGGATTTATTGCATGAACTGTATTCAAAGAAAAGTGGAGAGTCTATTTTAAGACTGCTATTTTTGAGAGTAAGGCACTCCGTCAACTGAAATTCTTTTGCACTTTGATTGTTAACAATAGTCAATCTCAATGTGATATATATTTTCATGTGGTGCAGTAACTCTTGTTATGTAAAGAGCACATTACGTAAAATATTTCACGAAATGCCGTTATTATTGGCTGCACAGAAGGTGCTACCAAAATTAGGAGAATCAGAGTACGTGGCTGCACAAAGTAGCACGCACTACGGTTCCTTTGATTCTGGGTATTAAGGAAATAGTAATCTAAAGGATGTTCACAGTACATTAGCGTGAATGCCGATAAACACGCATTACGACTATTAATAATTTGTGCTAGGGTTTCTTTCATTAAATTTTTTGAGTCTCCTGTTGTGCTATTTTTAGATGTGCTCAAATAGTATTGATATCATCCAAGTAATGACATTCTTTAAAAAAACGAAATTTGAAAAATGAAATTTCTGAGAACTTGATCACCCAGCCATTTCTATATGTTGTGTTTGATTATACTCATTGATCATTTGATCAACTTTCAAATCCCGATGAAATGGACAAAATGCATTATTATCTGTGTTCAGACTCACGTGATGAATGAAAGAGGTAGAATCAAGAACCTCCTTAACTATCAATCCATTGTCCTTACTATGTCAACTTAAATAAAGCGGTAATGGCCATTTTACTGAGCAAAGAATTATTCTTAAGATCCTGTGTGCGTCAAGGAGTACTTTGACTTTGCAGAAATTTGTCCTAACATTAAGTGAGGTTAAAGGTTCACTCGTATTACTGAGGTCGACATGAATTGAGAATCTTTATCTCAAGTTCCATAAAGTGAGTGCAGTCTAAGTGGTGTAATAGTGCTCTTGTTCTTTGATTTTGTTGCAGAGATTTTTTAGTTGAAATACTTTTTGTCATCTATTGCTGACATTCAAGTTCTTTGATTTACTGGTAATCACCTTTTTTGCTTTTAATATACAGTTTTTAAGTGAACAGTACAAAGTTGACAGTGTTGGGACTGTTGTCACTGAAGGCCTTTTCTAAGTGATGGCAATTAAGAATGCCTTTCTGTCAATGCACACCATCCACATAACGCACAGATCACAGAAACACTTAAAATAGACTAAAAATTGATTTCTTTCCATTCATCTTAATATTGGATAAGCGTGACCTTGACCTTGATATTTTTAGGAACTTTAGTATTTCACCTTGACCATGGCCCAGTAACCTTGGTACTCAAATGTTACCTGGATGTATTTGTGTCATAGCCAGAATCGGAGCATACCTAACGACCCGGGTAAAATATATCTAAACACTGAGTAACCATAATCCTGACCACATTAAGTGACCGAAGTGGACTACAGTCACGGTTGAGTGACCCACCCACTGAGCGCCCTCTGCCAGGGTGTGCCATGCACTGCGATACCCAGTACTTAAGATAGTCGCTAGCCTGAGGGCCACATGATTTTATGATTTTATAATGAACCTGTAACTACCACTAGAAGTACGGCAATAAACTACCACTGTACAGATACCTCACCAATGCATTAGAGTTATCTATGCGGTACACCGAGATGATCATGCTTGCAGATACTTGGTATGTCTAACATTTACGGATCAGCTCTAAATTAACCGTAACACCGGATGTATCAACTGGTGCTGTAATGACCAGGATCTCACAACCTGTGGTACAGAAAGGCAGAAAAATGACACAACGAACAACAACAGGAGAGGAAAAGAAAATTTTCTTCCTTCAACCTGGTTCAACAACTAAAAAATTCGTGGAAACGCACTACTAAAATTCAAAAATTTGAATTTTCTCACCACTCAATCGACAGGAACGGTTGAGAGAAAAACAAGCTTCAGGAGATTATCTCAAAGAGCAATAAACAGCTCAGGGCGCTAATCTCTAAGTGGTGTGAAAGCATGAAGAACAATACACTGGCAGCTGACACCTATTGTGTGCCAGCAGCTGACTACCTACACCCCACAATGGCGGGAGTCCAATACCAAAACGTGGCAGACCAATTCAGAGAATTGGAATGAGCAGCAAGAATTAGCCTACAGCAGCTACATACTGCACCTCTGGAGGAAGTAACCTTCCCCGAAGGAGAAGAACCAGTCTTCCACAAAAGGAAGGGACTTGCCACAGTCCAAGTCAGCTACGACACAAAAAAGAAGGTATACAC
The DNA here is from genome assembly GCA_038406175.1 of Haplosyllis leylae. Taxonomy (NCBI): domain Eukaryota; kingdom Metazoa; phylum Annelida; class Polychaeta; order Phyllodocida; family Syllidae; genus Haplosyllis; species Haplosyllis leylae. The sequence goes on from JBCAUG010020155.1 coordinate 6,466, forward strand.
TACTCAGTACCACCATAACGAGCTCAAACCAGGTGACGTCATCAAGGTCGACTTGGGAGACTTCTCACTTCACTACTGCTGGCACTCAGGCAGAAACAAATACATCAGAATCAAGGATCCTACCAGGGATCATGCAGCTAAATACTACACGACTTGCCAGGGATACCACGTCCTTCGCGAAAGACAAATCAAAGTTGATACACTCCTCACATTTGCCATCAGACAAGCAGCGACGATACGTGATAAAATACACTCAAGCACCAAGACATCAGCAGCCAAAGAACAGGTATTAGAAAATTCAGTTACTACAAATGCTATGTTGAACTAGTAGAAACCATAGTGGAAAAAGTAAAAGACATACATGGCAGAGATGTACCACCAGACGACATCTCAAAACAGAAAGAGGACATAAACACTTTGGTGGACATCATGAGAGCATCGAATGTGTTACCCAAGTGCAAACCCCTCACAAACACCATAATGCCTGCAGACTTCGTGACAGCGCACAACGATGCAGAACTAATGGCTTTAGCAGAACTGCTGATAGCCAACCAACTCACTCAGACTGACATTACGGCAGAATGGTCGCCAGCTGCCCGTGCAGACAACCCGAAAAAATACAGAACCAAGCACAAGGAACATTGGTTCACAAAAATAGCTGAAATTCAAGCAGAGTTAAGAGCTATAAAAGAGGAACCGAAGGACTCAGACGCTGGCTCAGTGATATCACTCCAATCGGGCATTACAACAGCAACAACAACACCCAACCAGGGGAAACAATTCACGACCAGTGCCACCCTATCCAAACAAATGATAGAAAACATCCCCGATTCGACGGCAAACAAGGCGACATTGACCAGTTCATCAGTCAAATTGAATCATACTCTAAACTTTACAGCGTCCGCAAAGTGGAACTCGCATTACTACGAACACTCGGCAGACCCCACGAGATACTAAGCCACACGATAGCAGAAGACCCAGACGTAGAATGGTCGCAGATACGAGCTAAACTCGTCAACAATTACAGTGTCACTCGCAGTGAGATCGACGCTGGACTAAAACTCAGAAATATCAAACAATTAGCAGATGAATCCGTCGGTGAGTACAGCGCCAGAGCAAAAACATTACTCAAGGCCAAATTCCCGACACAAGCACAATTCTTCATAGCCTATGACAAATTGGACGCATACTCCATAGTCAAGGGACTCCGCCCATATTACCTATGAAACAAATGACTGTACAAAATAAACAACTACACATCGTTCAAAGAACTATGTGATACGATGGAACAGATGTGGTCAGAAAACTCGCACGCGGAAGACGACCTCAGCGAGGACAAGAAGAATACAATGGAAGTTAACGAGATTCAGGAACACACAGAGTGCATTTAAGATCAAGCCAACCCAGCAGATCAAGCCCTCATACAGGAGGTCAACTGGGTGTACCAAAAACATGGTAGGCAACCACCCCCGCAGTTCCAACCACACACCGGTGGATACAGACCACCCAGACCACAGCATAACAGGCACAACTGCCACAACAACTACAAACCCAGACAACAAAACACAATGGTGGCAAACCAAGCATACACCTTTAATGGCTCAGGCCCACAACCAAATGTGTCATACACACCAAGCAGCTTCAACACTGGCCCCATCAACCAGAGCTGGGGACCACAATTCCCCCCACACACAAATGTACCAGCTAAATGCACACACCCACCACCAAACTGCAACCAACAACAAGGCTACAACAGCTTCCTAACAGCTTAAGTGAAATCAGCAACCACCAGTGCTGAGTTGTTACTTGAACAGATGAAAAACCTCCTCAGCACCTACACAAGCAAAACCCACCAAGTGCAGGAAGTGGCAACCACCCCCGGCGAGGTGTGGGACATGGCTTCCGGTGACGAGAGCAGTCATAACCACGTGGATGAGATGGAGTGACTAGGAAAGCAATGCCTTCACCTGCAAAAGAATGCTCAGGACCACAACGGCAAACACACCAAACCAAAAAACGGGAACAGCCAAGGCCCTGGACACACCAGAGTCAAGATCTCCACCCACCAAACTTAATATGCAAAAACTGAAAAACTCAAATGAACCTATGAAAACTAGCATGGCAGATGCTACTATGGAGCCCCAGGGCCCCACAGAAATACTGTCATTACACATCAATGATATGCAGATGTCCACATACGGCATCAGCGTCAGCGTCAGCACCACAGAGGCCAAAGCACTATTCGACTCCAGAGCCACACTCAGTTGCATCTCAAAACAATTCTACGACAGAATCTGACAAAAGGAATTGGACCATGTCATAGACACCAACGCTGGACCCCCACTGATAATCACATCAGCGTCCAATGACAAACTAATCAACATGGGATATTGCAGAATCCGCATGAAGTTGGGTTCAAAAACGTTTGAATACTATTTCCAAATTATCCAAAACCTGAAAAGAGACCTCATCCTAGGACTCAATTTTCACAGAACATTTAAAATATCACAAGACGTGACAGACAATGACGAACTGTATTTACACATCAGACACAACATTATCACCTTTAGCATCCAAACACTACAATCAAACAAAAAGAATTATGTAAGGATGTGAGAGTGCACAAAGCTGGAATCTTGAAGCTGGAAACAGCTAACAATCGGTGCACCCAAACACCTGGAAGAGGGAGAAATGTAAGAAATTGAATTTGGCAACAACAGCTTACCACAGGGAGTAATACCTCTGGAAAACACATTCATTGCATCTTAAAAGCAAAAATGGATTCACGTAGTATTAATCAACCAGCTATTCGAAGATGCATGGCTGGCAAAAGGCCAGATGATTGGAAAAGTCTCTAAATGTGAGGGAAGAAAACCAACAGAGGAGGAAGCACACAAAATACTCCACCACATGCAAACACAACATGCACAGGTAAACAAAGCCGAAGCAAAAAACAACGAAGACTTCATACTTAGCAACAATCAAGTGCAAAAGAAACGCCCGGTGAAATATATGGATGACGAAAAACTGTCACCTGAAACGAAGAAAAAACTGGATGAAATCATTCAGGAATACAGCGACATATTTAGCAAGAATCAGTATGATGTAGGCATCTCAAAACACCCACCAGTAGAGATACCCACGGAAGGCCCACCAGGCATATCAGCACCATACACCATACCGCTGAAATTTAGACCCTGGGCTGACAACAGAATTAACAAACTATTGCAAGCAGGTATGATCCAATGGACCATGAGCACATGGGCATCGCCCATCATAGTGGTACCCAAAAAGGGACCCAAACGAGAAAACCCCGATGAACCATACCCAATCAATGCAAAACTCAGAATGTGCTGCAACTACAGGAAGCTAAATGCCAAACTTCTGGCAGACTTCTGGACCTACGACAAAAACGGCAGGAAGCTCACAAACCGAGGAATGCATGTGCCATACCCACTACCAAAAATAGATGAGATATTCAATACGATAAGAGGGAAATGTTCCTGACAACGCTGGACTGCGCAGGGGTGTTCCACGGTCTTAGGCTGTCACCAGACACTGCAAAGAAAAGTGTATTTATCACTCATCTCGGAAAATTTGAATGGACAGTAGCACCATTCAGACTCACACTACTACCATTGTACTACTCCAAAGCAATGCAGGATATGCTCAGCGGACTCAAACATTGCGCACAAAATTACATGGACAACATCCTGATAGCATCATACACGGAAACAGAACACCTACAACACATCAAACAAGTGTTTGAAAGGTTTCAACAGTTTAATATGAAGCTGAAATTAGAAAAATGTGAGTTTCTGAAACCAAAGATACACTTCCTAGGCCATGTCATTGACTGGGAAGGCATCAGACCAATACCCGAGAAATGCAAAGAGATATCTAACATAAAATCACTGATTGGCTCACTCATACATCACCCCACTCTGTCTAGATGTTACATCATTCACATGTGACAACTTGAACCTAATTAGCTAGAATTACTCATCACGAGTGATCTCTGAGGAGATTCACTGTAAAATGCCCCAAATGCACTGTGTAGCTTGATTTTCACGCATCCGGTTGTTTTCCGAGCATTTAAGATTTCTCTCCTCAAGGTCAACTCATGACAATATTGATATGAGTCCAAGGAAATAAAGTATTACAATATCCGACACAAAAATAAAACTTTTTGTTTGCACCGTGAAAACATATGAAACATGTTAGTGCATGTTGATTAAATCATGCACTGCCAGCTGGTGT
>JBCAUG010020166.1:0-10725 GCA_038406175.1 Haplosyllis leylae
TCCAACATGTGAAGTGGTGCATGAAACAAACAAAGCTCACTTAAGAAATCTCCTGCCCAACAGATTCCTGCCCAGTTCAGTTGGTGGAGCATTAGAGTGATGATCAGTAGGTTGTGGGTTCAAACCCTATGGAAATGCATCAGATTTCCTTATGGTAAAAAACCTGAATATGGTCTCCGCATATAGTGTAAAAGGGACCATTTGGTGTTTGGAGCAGCGAAGTCAGGATATAGTAAAAATTGTCACCAAAGTGTCAAGTAGTTGGAATATCCAACAATCCCTACCTCCATAAAAAAGAAAAATATTGGATTTCACCAGTTTCGGACTCAGGTTCAAAAACCTATCTCTCCCCCTCCAAATGGGTCTTTGCCATTTCAGCAGTTTAGTGTGAAGGGAATTTTTTGCTTTGGGGGTTGGTAATGCGGGCGAATCATTTTGTACCTCTTTCAGGGTGCCTCGTTTGATATCAATTCAAAATATGCCAAAGCATGAAAACACTATTTTGCAGCTTTTGTTTTGAAAAATGTAAAGAAAACGAGTGTACCTCCCACACAACCTTTCAAGAAAAAAATGTCAAAGGAATTTTTATAACAGCAACTAGAGTGAAATACGCTGTACTGTTTTGAACCGTCATATTGAACTTTGTGCTCATCTGTAACTTGTAGTGCCTTAAAATTTGAATTTATCAAGGACAAATATATTGAAATGAGAACAGCATTTCTCCACCAATTGCGCGTATTTGGAGATTTCCAATCTTCACTGTGAAAATTCTCTTAAACTTCTGCATGAGAAGAAACCATTACTCGTTTGACACGAAATGTGGCGCCTGTAATGTGTGAGAAGAAATGCCCCATTTCCAGTCTTCTAAGCAGGACCACGGGAATTGCTGACCATAGTAGTAATGATTACCTTCTTTTTGGAAACAAAGTGAGCTAATCTAGATAGATCACAGGGAGAAGGGAATGTCAGACTTTGATCACTACACTATCTGGTCACAATTTGAGATTAAAATGGCCCTAAAGCAGACAGAATGACTGGTTCATTCACAGTTAGGTGGAAGGGGAATCTTGTTACTTTAATCATATTGCCCACCACAACAGGATAACCGTTCACAGAAGTGCGAAATTTACAGTGTCGTCAATTTCAGAGTGTCAATTTGAGGCATAGGGTCTAATTCAGCTGTCATAAAGGGTATTTTGCAACCAATTTTCGTGTCAATTGCAATGCTGGGGAAAATAGAAATAATAAAATGATAACAAATGTCTGTTATTTCAAAACAACTTTTTCATGATTTCATGCAGTTTTCAGAAAATGTTGCAAAATTCTATGCTGGTGCCCCGAGAGGGTTTGCGCCCCTCCTGTGGAGGATCCTGGTTCAAACCCACCCTGGTGGCATTACATTATGGGATAAGCCTCCAACACGGAGGCTTTCCTGCGAGTGAAAGTAATGCGTGCATCATGAATTAAAAGGAAATTGTATCAGTATAATCGAGAGAGTGTCCATTACTGGTTTTTTGGGGGGTTGCGAAAATATAAGGTTTAGCAATGGTAGAGCATCATCTTATGTTAAAATTTCCAGTTGGACCCAATAGAAATTCTTCATTTCCAGACACACCTTTTTTGTCTGACCATATATGGAATAATGAATGGAATAATGAAGTTTAGAGATTTCCTGATTAAAAAAAATGTTCTCTTTTCATGACTGTTGTCAATATTTTTCGTTTTCTTTGGAAACGATATATTTTGTGGGGGGCTTTTCCTACTAAATTTCGATAGATGACACATGACAAATTCAAGGCATGCACTCACAAATACAACATGATGAGTAATGTTTGACACAGGATCCCATCGGTGCCCCTGGGAAATCAACTTACATGGAAAGTGATGCTTTCTTTACCTAAAGGACCGAAAACAGCCCAGAAATGTCTTAGCCTATACAAATGTTGCTGCAATTCAAAAACGCAATTGTCTTGTCTTAAATCCCATGTTTGACGTCTTTCTCCAAATTATGCAAAACGCAAAGCAGCTTTTACGTTGAACTTATTAATAAAATCTTTACGCATTTTAAAGATCCTGTTAAAAGGATTTTAAACTTCATCTGTTTTATGTTTCAAAAATCAAAGTTCGGAGAAACTAGTTGATCTCAACAGAGATGATATTTTTAGGATATCATAAAAGGCATTACTTTATCTCAAAAAGTACAATTAAGGAAATATCAGATAAATCACAGTTAAATCTGAAGCTTGCTGTTTTGTTCCAAAAAACAGGCTTAACATTATTGGTGAAGCGATTCAATTTTTTCTCGAAGTTAAATCGTACTAGAGCAAAAATAAATTGTCATGTCTGGGATATTTTTGGTCAGAAATTCTTCTGGTTCTCAGACACATTAGGGAAGAAAATGTTACAGTATCCGTGGATTCCATAATGAACTGATATCCCAATATTAGCCAACTTGACAGATGTCACAAGGTCTGAGCCACATACGGCGATAACTCATCCGTTCCTTCCCAACTAAGAACATACTTATATTGCTTTTCTCTGAAAGAAAAACTAGATTGAAGATGTAACTCCGGATGATTCGATGGAAGCCCTACATAATTTTGACTTCGTTTTTGTCCAATAAAGATGGATATATATTTAAATACCTATGAAGCCAAAATGATTTCGTGGAGTTGAATAGCATAAAAATGTCTTAACCAAAGAGATTAATGTGTTAACAATGTAGCACAAAGTCTTGTAAAATTAGAAAATCTTTCCTTTGATATAGATTTTGTGACATTTTGTGTCTTGAAATTTTCATTACGTTTGAAGACCAGCTTGAAAATGACTGCTGACATGTTCATTTCCACAATGTCTTTGGCAATAGCCCGAGAAGGTAGACGATGCTGGAAATTAGAGAATTAGCAAAGACATAAACTGGACACGCAATGGAATGTGGACATGTACTCGTGACCTTTTTTTGATATTTGCTTCATGAGAAAATTTCGCATTGCATTTTTGGAGTCGGTTACCCACAATGTATGGATGTTTCATCGCCTGCGTATTCGGTTACCTGCGAGTTTGTTTTAACCGTGCTTTTTTGGTTTTTTTAAAATGGAATGGAAATTGGAAACAATTTTTGCTGTATTGTTTCACTGCAACGTAATAAGTGAAATGACATGTGTAATGCTGGTTAATAATAATTCAATTTTATTGTTATTTATTATATTTTAAAATTAATCATTGTAGATGTATTATCTAGCATTTCTATTTTTCAAACGGTGATATTCTAAAATCTAGTACATAGAAATATTATTTTTGCTGCATTTGTTGTTGTCATGTTATGCATGGTTCCCTTTTCAATAAGATGGGGATACTTCATTTGATCAATGGGGCTCGATTTCACAAAAGTATTCAAGTGCAGATGTTTTGAGTTTATTGGACAACGGCAACATTCAAGCACTTCAAAGAAAAGAAAAACAATAGTGATGTCAGTGCACGTGGTCGTCATGGTAATTGATAGGTTAAGTTTGTTGTGATAAGGAATTGAAAGTGAAGATGCTGCTTATGGTACAAATATTTCGGGTGTGAATCCACATGGCCCCACTTCAGCAAATTAAAACGTGTAAACAGAAAGGTGAGAAATCAAAGAGGTTACACCACAAAGTTCACCGCGTATGTTAAGGACCCTTCAATACAGCTGCTTTTGTGGTTAAAATTGTGTCGCTTTAATTTAATTCAATTTAAATTAAACTGAGAGTGAGTTGTACTTGAAGTGCTCACAGATGGCAGCCAGATTGAAGCCCTGAAAAATTCTACAGCATTGTGTCATTTTTGCTTTAAAACTGTTCTTTTGTGTTCTTTTTACTCCAGGAGTTGTATTTAGTTTCTGTTTGCGACAGATTGCAATTTAATTTACATTTAACATTGATTTTTTTTAAGAAAAAATTGTTTTACACGCAAATTAACCTGATTATTTGTGATCGATAAATTGTAATGGTCTGCACTGTAAGCGTGGTTGGTAGGCGTATTTGCAATATTAGCAAACTGATAACTATGAAATGAAGTCAATTGGCTTTCGCAGAAAATTAAATCTGTATATTCCAAAGACATTTGTAAGTCGAAAAGACATTTGCACGGATAATCCTAAATCTTGGCCAGAATTAAGTTTCAAACTGTTCTCAAACGAGAAATGTGGCGAATTCAAGATTTGAGTTTTCGAAAAACTCTTGCGCATGGTTTATTGTAAACAGATCAAACTGTCAACATTAACCACTTTCGTTTCAATTTAAGAAGTATTTTCCTCTGTATGTTGTATATTAAAACCAAAAGATGATTGTCAAATGGAACATTTTACTGTTGTAGAAAATTTGTGAAAACTTCTGTTGAGTGATCTCCCAAAACCAGCAAAAACTGTTTACTATGAACCATCAACACCTCTAGGTTTCCCTTGATATCTTCTTCCCTTCCGTGAATTTAAAATTCAAAGGTTTAAAATGACTTCAATATAATTCCGCGCACTTGACCAATTAAACTAAAAACCAGGGATGGGACTTCACTTACAATCAATATTTATCAAGACATTGAATATTCTTACCATGAATACCATCAACATGTAGGTATTGGTCAAACTAGTAAATGCTAACAAATATTGGCGGCACATGAAATGAAGAACGAGTGTGAAGAATTTCAACAAAGCGATTGTAATTTAAGTTTTCATGCATACTCGGAATCGTGAGTTAAATTGGAATCAGGTCTTTGTGTAAAATTTTGAAATGCACTGCATAAGGAGGAGGCCAAAGAAAATTGTCCACACCCTGCAACCAAATTCAACGCCGACTGGCTCCAGATGGGTTTTAATTTCACTTTGACCACCCGAAAAAATGAGAAGGTAACCTACTGGTGCACAGCATAAGCTCCTTAATAGATCAAAACTGACAAAATCTATTTTGGGACGATTCTTCATTTTTAATATCATGTCCAGTGGTGACAAAATCTAAAAGTCCCATATTTTTTGGAGTGGGGAGTAGGGAGGGGGGTTGTGGTGGTGCTGGTATTGTGTCAGACATCTAGTAAGAGCCTGGGGTGAACTACAAAATTTAAACATTTTTTTCCTGCAAGTGTGGATCACAGATTCATCCAAAGACTAATAATACACCTGGTGGACGTGAGCTCTTTAGACATTTTTGATAATTTTAACATTGCTATATGTCGATACCTGTACCAAAATTAAGGGAAGTTAATTAAATCAAAAAGATAAATTTCCAGATCTTAACTTATAATCAGTAGAGCTACCCACACACATTGATGATGATACCAAAATTTATTTTGAAACTGATGAAATATGAGTAAACTTTTAATATAATAGACTTAAATAGGTCATATTTCGCTGGAATCAAGTCATACTTGAATGAAGATCATTAAAATAATAAAAATGTAGAAATGTCAAATTATACCCAAACAAAAATGGGTGACAAGCAAATTAATCATGACCTAACATGATGATAATTGGTATGCATATTTATCCCTGTGTGATTTATTATCCTACCGCATAAGAATTTTCTGTCTATTTTGTAAGAAGTTATCTCTACTTAAAATTAAAGCTGTAAAGGTAACTACTACTAAGAAATCATTGTATACATACTTTTGACGTACATTATACAGGGTACTTAGATGCATATGACTACGAGTACAAACATAAAAAACCTTTCAACTTTAATATCAGGAGTCCTGCTCATGAATGGTGATGTCAACGGTGATAGAGATACCAATTCGTGATCACATCGACTCGCTTTGACGTTCGTCAAATAAGCTAAACAAGTGAATGACGGTTTCACCCTGTCCGGAAATCTTGGTTTCACCCAGTTGTGAACAATAAATAAGAAAAGTAATGAGGATTATTGGTTCTAAATTTCACTCAACGAATGTTTTCATTACATATATTTCTGTAATCTACTCGGCAATGTTTTTATCTTTCAAGTGATAAACAAAGGGATAAAAAGTGGATGCTGAAAGATGTTATATTCTATTTCAACCACCTGAGTAAACATCAGTAAGAAGTACCTGACATTATAACCCGTAATATTAACACTAAAACATTGGTCTACCTGCCAGCTATTTACAACAAATAACATGTATTGCGCAAGACTAATGTCATAACATGTCTTAGATTTAGTTTGCATTTATTTATTCACTCAAATGTCAGTGCTGGTGCAAGGAAACGTTCAGTGCAAAATTGTTTCAATTAGGACGTTTTTCAAGCAAGTAATATTCATCATTTGCTCAATGCTGGAGAACATTATGAACATAGTCTGCCCACGGAAGCCTTTCAGTTGAAGGTCCACTGAGCAAGTAGCAAAAGGCCTCTCCTAAAATGATGTAATAAAAAGGCTGAACGTGAACAGACAGACATGATTGAAAACTTTGCCTTCCCACAAACTACGTATGAAAGCGGTAAAGAAATTACTTCGGATCTCATCAATAAACACAGAATGCAGTAGATCTGCTTGTATCCGGACTGCTACATCTGCTTCACCATGAGAAGGAACATACAGTAGAAAATATCATAATCATTTACAAACTCGAATCAAAACGCTTATATTATTCTGCTTCAAATAAGTAAAATAATATGTGCCAAAATGCTTTTGAAACATTATTAGATATCCTCTTTACTAACACTGGTAAACATTTCAAAGGTTTTTCGTACAACCTACACCAGAGAAGGGAAATGATAACCCTGGTTTTGTTCCAGAGCTTTTTCTGAAAATAACAAAACTAGAAATGATATACGTAGATTATATTATGATTAAATGGAGTTTTACTCAACAGCCTGCCAACCCAATTTGCTATTTTTTGCTTGAGTAACCCTGGTTAAAATCAAAGAAAATACATGAAATACAGATTTGTACCTGCCTCAACCAAAATTCAAATTTTTATTGCGGATCAGTTTAGAGCGATCGCATGGAATACCACATTCTGTGCACATAGCTTTCAAATATGTACATTATTATTTAAAGCTGAAACAACTTTTATTATTGTGATGAGAATGTATACCACCCACAAAGTAAAACCTTTTCTGCTCATCGTCGATAAAAAAATAAAGGACAGAATAATGAAAACGCTTCACGCCATTCTACAATGGAACATAAATGGAAAGACAGGAAATGCAGAAATTAACAAGATATGGCATGTGATATATGACAAGTGAATGGAACAGGATCTATGGGGAATTCTTTTTATGGTAAAAGAATGTTTCATTTCCTTCAGAATGGAAAGGGAAACATGGCATGAATTTGTGAGGTGATCTTAGTTCTTGTGAGGGAGAACACTGGGCAAGATCAGTAAGTCTGCCTCAGGAGACAGTGTAATTTTAATAACAAGAGATGTTTAGTTTTTACACATAATTATTCTGGTCCATTCTAACTTTGATCCAATAAAAATATTGCACTTTGGGATTTCACCAGTATTAGACTCAGGATGAAAAATGGAGAACCCCATCCCAATGGAACTTTACGACTTGCTTTTGACCCGGAATCAGCAACATAGAACCCCCCCCCCCCCAAAAAAAAAAATCAAAAAAGCAACTTTGAAAGTTCACCAGTTTTAAACTCAAGGACAAATTTCAATTTGGAATAATGCACAAGTACCAGTTTTAACCCCCGTTCGAAGTCGCCTCGTTTTTCTTTCCCGACGGTCACACTAAACCAATTTTGGAGAATTATTCAAATCCAGAATTTTCCACATGCGTGAATTACTAAGAAATTATACTGTCATAAACTAGAGTTCCAAGATAATTTCTACAGATAATAAGAGTTGCGTGTTTTTACATCTGCAGACTGCTTAAATAACGCTTTCTAAATTTGAAATGATTTAAAGGAAATAATAGAATCAGTTGTCATTGCCGCAAGCAACTAATATGTTTTACAATTTATTCAGCAGTTTATGAAATTTTGCTTTCATCAACGGCGTGAAAATAGCTCATGGCAATGTCTCAACTTTGAAAGAAATTGTTCGAAGTTTAATTCGGATTTGATGTGAACTTTTGCATTTTTCCAGCACTTATGATTTTCCAATGAACCATTCACAGGATAATAAATAATCTTATATCTAAAGTGCCCATGGTTGTCTCAACCTTTCTACCAAAGTGGCAAACTGTGAGATACAATAGAGTTTTTGACTGGCTAGATTAGCAATAATTCTTGTGCGAACTCATATGACATATTTGGTATGATGTCATTATAGTTTCTATGATTTCCATGGCTGCTGATCAGTTCAATAAAATCAGTTCTTTTCATTTTATTGTTTGCATAATAAAACTGATCTTACTTCACATTAAAAACGAACTGAGTCCTATCCACTTCAACACTTGCGTGTTAGTTCTTTCGCTTGATTAAACTTGTGTGACAGGTGTGTGGTCTATGTAATTTCAAGTGTTTTTAATCTCAGAATTTATTCAACTGTTCCTCAGGCCACATATGTGTATAATCCTCTGTTAATCCAACTTCAATTTGACATGTGCGGTTGAGAAATATTTGTGGTTGGTTAATAAATATAATTTTACCCTAATTTAACCTAATAATTTTGAACGGTTAGAGAATTCCTTAAATCCTCGAGTGTTGCAGAAATTGTGTAACTAAGCGAATCAAAGTTCCAATATCATTGCTTGAAGTATGGAATTTAAAATTGTTCTATCCGATGGTAAAATTACTGTTTACTGTTTAAAATTAACAGACTGTCAGGCGAAACGATAACATTCATCATATTTTATAAATGAGTTCAATTTGTTAAGTTTGAGTAAGATTCAATTCAAATTTAAATATTCACCTTTATTTCTTCTTGTCTATATGTCTGTGCTTTAAATTCTTTATTTGCTTCAGAAAATGTGCAGACTCAGAAATAATTTTATCCGGTCTGCATCAAATTAATATTACTGAGACTTATTGGTTTCTTGAATGTTAAATATGGTTATCAGATTTCATTCAATTAGTCCTTCTTATTGTAGCTGTGTCCATTGTTAAATTGATCTGACAACCAAGGACATTACGTTTTTAAATATCCTAATGTTCCATGTTCATAATTAGTCTGAGATTGTTATTAATATCTCAGTATTAGCACTGATAATATTACAAAGATATTTTCTTACAAATTTGATCTGCTTAATAATCTTGAAAGGAAGTTGAGAGAATTTTGCAATTTTCCATTTTTAACATTTCACATAGTTTGGTTTAAATCTTTAAACACAGTTGATTCAGCTTTGTCAAAAAGTAAATAGAGAATGTTTATATTTGTCGACTGGAATATTTTGACAATGCAACCGGTGTCCACAAGAGTGTTAACAAGCCCATATATGTCGATGTTATTCAAGTACGAGGATCAAATGTCATGATAAATATTGACTTTAAGCAAAGTCGCTTCCCTTGTTCGAATTGGAGTTAAGTGGTGCGCATAAGGTTTTACAGATTCAAAAATTATCAGTGATAGTTAAAAGATGATTTGGAGTGTTTTAACACATAGTAAGATTACGAGCAGCTTGCTGCAAGTTATCTTACATGATGAAACACGAACAATGAATCTTTTAACTGATTTAAAAAATGTCCACAATGGGTTATTGATGGGAAAGTAGGTATGTTTTCACAAGTGTTTGTGGTGACTATATGTGGTGGAGTTGTGACTAGATTGTTTAGTTATTGTGATGCATGATTGAGCAGGCATTGTAGATTTGTGGAATGGAATTATTAGTTCATGTGGTGATTTAAAATGCTGCCAATTAGAATGAAGTCGTCACATGAAAATATTAATTTTTGAATTCATATGTAAATGTAGATTTTTAAGTGCGCTGCAGTTTTAGGGAGAAATTGGTTGAGTGAGATTGTGTGTGATTGGAATTAATTGTATTTGTGGATTATCGTGTTACTTGTTGCTATCATTATGGAAGTTTTTTCACTTGAAGAGGATGATTGTAGTGATATGTTTATTACACAAAGTTTCAATGCTGAAAAGGTGGCTCAGCAAAATTATGAAATGTCGCAACAGGCAGGTGGTGGTATTTGTGAAGTTGGTGTCAATAATCAGTATTCGGATATTTCGGATGATGACATGGCAGACTTTCAGTGTTTGCAAATGAATGTAGTTTCTCATGAATGTCCAGACAGGTATGTAAATTAATTATAGATGTTCTTGAGAGGTTCAATTTTGCTTTTATGTGTATTAGGGAAATGTAAGTTGGGTGTAATTTTCATTTAGGAATGTGAAGTCAGGTATGGGTGGTGGTGGTGACAAGTTTCATTCACGTAACAGAAGAGGTCTTGCTTTTGTTATGGGGTAGGATTAATATTTTTTTCACAAATCATTTAAATAAACAATTGATTTGGTTTGCATAAATGTAGGTTTAGTGGTGCTTAAATGGAGTATTGAGGAATGTTTTGTTAATTTTAGGATTAATGCAAGAAAACAAAATGGGTTCAAGTCAAGGTTGGCTACATCAAAAGCTGTGAGTAAGAGGAGATTTTCATTCTTTTCAGAAGAGAGGATCAAGCAACTGAAACAAGTACAATTAAAAAAGGCCACAGAATTGAAATGTAATTGAGCAGTTACTGCGTATAATGACTGGCGAAAAGGAGAGGGTCTTTATCCGGGTAGCACATTATATCAGATGGTTGTGGCCATACAGAAGCATTTGAATGTAAACAAAATTCCATGGAAATTGATAGAGGATCCTTACTTTGCTGACCTAAAAGTAGTATTAGA